>CP135572.1:3640824-3659772 GCA_032401905.1 Swietenia macrophylla
ATCAACCTCCTTGGCCAAATGCTTTTCATAAATTGCCCATCATCTATGACTTGGTTACAATTTAAAACCTTCTGCTACGTTATATATGACTCTGAAAGGGGTGCTATAACAAGAAGAACAAGAAAATTTTCTGCAGCAAACCACCAAGATTTGGTCATTCAATTGGACTATGTCAAGTTTACATTTTTCCCCAGAAATTTGTTTCTGATACCTGACAGTGAAAGCAAATTGACTGATGTGTTGGCAAATGCTTATCTCTCGTCAATGAAATGTTATTTCATTGATTGTTAATTGATCTGCTTTCTCCTTGAATGAAATTTAAGGTTAGCAATGGATCAAATTAATCTCATATACAAACTCCAGCCCAGTTTCCTTTGTCACAAGCCCAGTGGAGATTAAAACAGAAGACAGGTTTCCTTCATTACAGGAAATTTTACAAATTGTTTGATCAAGGCCAGGATCAATTTTGTACATCGGCAGACACTTCTAGACGACCCATGTTACAGGAACTGAATGCCTGCGACTACTTACTTTGTCATCTAGCCCTAGTTCTCTTCCTTCCTTTTGTTGCAGTTTCTGCTTCTTGCCCGCCATTTCCACGTTCAAATTTCCTTCTTGGCTGATCACAATTTTTTTTTGTCACGGCTAAGGATTCCATTGGATGAGAATCAGCATTGCTTGGTGTTTTCACTCTACTCGGAGGCTTATCAGCAAATTTACTGGCATTTTCCAATTTCAGCAATACTTTTCGCCTGCCAGGGAGAACAGTTCTAGGTTTCACGGGAGGTTTATGCACAGGTGAGCTTGAGCAGAGGATGGACATAGTTGGTTTGCTACCATTTTCCTTAAAATGTTGTAGCATGGTTTTTAACACGATGGTTCTGAGTAGCAACGCAGATTTATATTCGCGAGTGTTCCTAGAATAGAAGACCACAGCATTATTGGCAAGTAGCAGAAGATCCCGGAAGAGTTCCTTAATTGATGCAATGGAATGACTGGAAATTCTAGATCTTATGGTGTCAAAATCCATGTGTCGCAAGATCATTTTCTTGTATCTTCCTCTCTTCTGTTAAGGAGGAATAAAGGAAAAACATATGTGAGTTGATTCCACATCATCAATACAAAGGCTTCAATTTATTTAAAACAATTTGCATAGAATCTCTACAGTGCAAATAACAGTAACAGAAAATCATCACTGGCCGTTGCTACCATTGCATAAATGGAAAACCAGGCTGTTTAAAGAACTGACATGAAAGTGAGCTATCCGACAAGTGGTAACTTCAAAACTGGAAAATAACGAGCATAAGCACATTTAATATAAGCGTAAAATATGATCTTTACCTGGCTATCAAGACGATGACGGAAGACTAAAGCAGTTTCTTTCTTTGCAACAGACTCAAAAATTTCCATGATATCATCAATGCTATCCTTCCTCAAACTTCTGCTTTGGCCTCCAGCACCAGAAGATCTGGTAATCTGACCAGATTCACTGGTTGAATTTTCTTTACACCGAAAGACAGGTACAACATCAGAAACACAAAGAAAATCACTTTCACCAACACTTGCTTCCTTGAAATCCTTACCACAGTATTTCCTCTTTCTTTTCCCTCTCCTCCGCCTCAAACTCCCAATTTGTTCTCTGCAACCAATACCCATTAGCTTTTCAATGCTTGAAACTCTCTCTTGCTCAGAAGATAGTGAACCTTCTGGCTTAGCCTCCATCTCTTCAGCTGGTACACCTACTGGAATATGCGATTCATGTGACCAATTTGTCCGGGTTTCTCTTGTGAAACTACTGGCAGATAGCCCATCCTTAGATGTCTCTTTACTGGAGGATACAACCGCATCAAATTTCTGAAGTGGTACAGGTGATTCTGTCTGGCTAGAATAATTGTTGATGTGACAGTCATCTCCTCTCTCAGCCTTGAGAGTTTCCAGTTTTGATTCCAGAGACCTGAAACAGAGTAAATGATTAGCACAACATACTAAATTGTGGGCACTGTAAACTGCAAATAAACAAATGGGAAAGAAAATCAAATTTCGTAAACAGCATGTACCATTAAATGGAAACATTAGGAACTGATAACTGCCAACTAAAAGAGCTTGAGGTCATGAAACCACGTTCTATCAGATTTTTATTTTTCATTTTTATTATTGTGTCAGAACTTAAACTAAATATGTTCATATGACTTCCAACTCATTGGAATTTGATTAGTACTACTTGTCATTTCCCCGAGGCAGGACTATAATTTTTCTGTGAGACCAATAAAAATACTAGAATGGTGGAACTTGTGCTGTGAGCAGTAAATTTTACTTGAGGGGGAGAGCTTGATAAAGTCTTGAAACAAATAGAAAGAAAGCACAGGAACTGCATGATCAATACAAGTTGAACGGAATAAAGATAAACAACTGACCCAATTGAATTTTCAGATAACTCAAGGGCACGCCTCAGCTCTGCCACTCGTTGCTTTCGTAGCTCCTCAAACCAAGCTCTAAGGAGAAAACATAAAATCATGTTTACTAAATGCCATCCATCCTATTTCATAAAGAAACCACTAAAATATGCTAGCCCTACAATTAATCTGGCATAACCCATCTTTTCTGAGTCCAAACAGTGATCTGAGATATTTTTGGACCTGAGGACGATAAAATAATTTTTTTTTTAAAAAAAAAGAAGAAATAATACAATGGTCATTAAGTCCATGGGTTATGTCATTGAATTATGTTTAAAGCCAAAATTATGCATCATAAATCAATAATAACAATTATCTTACTTGCATCCGGAAAAACGCTGTTGTAAGTCCTCATACCTAGCTTTACACACCTACAATCAAGAAACGCATTCATTAAAATCTAATTTTAGATGCAAGGAAAAAGAAGTGGCTGAGAAGCTAGTCTAATATCACCATCAAATTTTTTATCCAAAAGAACAAAGTAATATGAAAGTTAATAGTTAATGGGATCATCAATATTAGTCATAACCTGACACAGTTAGAATGCCTTTGGGTGCATGATTAATCAACATGAAGGGTACAAATCATAGCATGAAATTTAGAAACACCAAAATAATAGACAAAGATGTCGACATTCTGTCTGAAATTTGAACTGATATGTTTGATTACATATCAGTACCTTAAAATTGGAGGTTCAGCTTCCCAGAAAACTAAGGCTGGGAAGACATCAGGCATTTTAAAAATTTTATCATATCAAATAGCTTCAACATGAAGGAATTGATTGAGAGCAGGTGCACTCCTTTCCTCTTCCCACCTTTTTCATTTAAGCGAGCACTTTCCACTCAGTTTGTTATGTTATCACGAGTTTGCAAATATATAATTACATAAATCTATTATGAAAGGTAGTCCATGGTTATCAAAGAATTACATAGATATACCATCAAGCACCACTAGAAAACTATCTTAATACTCAGAGCATTCATCAATGGTATTCAATAAATAATTTTGGGTTCATCACTTCACGGAAGAAAGGTTATAAAACTGGCTTTTCAAACTATACTTAAAAGTCTGTCACTATCTTCAAGAGTCTGCTAAAAGTATTAACCAATTAACTCTCCATCCACAGCCACATATTATGTTAACTAATCAAAACACCGTACACCCACCTTAACTTTAAAAGAACAGCGACATCTCAGCTAATCCATAAATACTCTCCTATCATTCTCATCAATATGTAAATATCACTATCTCAATTTTCCCATTGGCTAATACACAGCAACTAAATTAACTTTGGGATTACTTCTCTTAATCTACATTCTTGCAACAGTCAAGCTGTGCTCGACCATCGTCGACAACTTTCCATGATTCAAACATATTAATTTTTAAAAAATCTAATATATAAATTTCTCACAGCAAGGGAAATTAAAAAAAAAGGGTCAAACTCAATATAAAATAGCAAGATATAGCTAAGTCCTTACATAATACAGAAGTCATTAGCCATCAAACTTGATTATAAAATCACTTCATTAGCCATCAAACTTGATTATAAGATCACTAACTTTACATACAAAAGTTATTTTCCTACCAACCAAGCAAGCACAATTGATAATGACATCAATCAAGACAATGCATGATCCATAACACATTGGTCAAAGTCAAGGACATATTTGCCACATAAATTACTCTAACAATCAACAAACACTCCTTATTTTATAATCGATTACACTTTACACAGATGCTAAAATGCATAGAAAAATCAATAGCCAAGAGAATAAAAGCTCCAAAGCATATCTGAGAAATATACCCATTTGTGCTATAACTTTTTCTTTTATTGATTCCTCCTGTCCATGTTTTCGTATTGTGACCTCCTAAATTAATCACTATCATCATAATAAAAATTAATTAATCAATTAATTAATACCATTGTCATTCATTAATATATATTTTGTTCATACTTCAGGCATGGGTCGTGGGCTAAAAAGTGACAACAAAGGCAAAACATTAAAAAACAAAGAGACCAGTAATTATATTATAAAGACAAAAACGACAACATAGTATTGAACCAAAATTCAGAAGACAAATTAATTAATTAACTAATTAATTAATAATAAATTAATCACGAATTTATTACTGTTTATTATTAATAATAAGTTAATGACCTCAGGGGTGAAAGTATACGGGCAAACGGTTCGGGCACCGAGCTCCGCGGCAACAAGGTTCCAGTCTCGGGTTCCGTGACGGAGAACGGCTCCGCCAAGTAGCAGCTCCTCCCACGTACCCCATATCTCTATCACCTCCGCCCCCATTTCCACCCTCCTCGTGTACGGCCCTGACTAATCAATCACCGCCGCTGCCGCTGCCGCAGCCGTCCTCAAGTTCGAACACTTTAATGTAAATTACAAAAAAAAAACCACCGGTTTTATTCGAAATTTAAAAAGGTTACAAATCCTCAAAAGGGTATTCGGAAAACCAGTTTTTTACAAACTGGGTTCGCGAGGGAAAGGTGGTTTTGAGGATAACAAGGCTGTTTTGGAGCGGAGAGCCAGTCAGTTCTGGGTTGTTAAAGGTGGTTTTTTTTTTTTAATGGATATTTAACGTGCGAGTATGGTCTTTTCTTTTTTCCAAAATTGTAGTAAAAGAAGAAAAAGGTTAGCGTGAGACGAGGGGTTGACGGATTCTATTGATTTTGTATTGAAGATTTACAAGTAAATGCTTCGAACAAACAGAAAACATAAAACATGGAAACAAAAACAAAACAAAAGGTTTTGTAATTTAAGAAGTGGGGAGTTAGTAAAAGAGAAGAAGAAGGATAAATGAATGAATTTGTTGCAACATGGGACGATGAATAGGTTTTAAATTTCATTAAAGTACATTTGATTTCAAGATTGAGATGATGAGATTGCCTTTATTGTCGGTTTCTATATCCTTTTAACTTTTATTTAATGTTCTTGTGAAATGACATGCAACTCCTTTACCTCATGTTTCGATTTATACTTTTTTTTTTTCAAAAATTTTAAAAAATCACAATGTTTTAGATTATCTTAAGTATGTAAAATAGAATTATTGATGCATAAGTGCTATTATTGCATTACTTTAAAGGTAAGATTAGGACAAAGTTACTATAATAATTGAATCAATTACATCATTGTATGTTGTGGTTCATTTCGAGGAAATTTTGATGTTGTTTATGGGTCAATTGAGTTATGGGTTTGCTTTTTCTGGGATTTGCAAATTGACTTGGTCACCCGCAATCAAGTTCTATGGGTGAGTAGTTGATATTGGTAGTTTCTTTGTTCTTTCCTAATGGTTTGTTGTAATGGAACATGGAGTTATTCAAAAGAGAGTGACCTTGAATTTGGATGTAGATGAGTTTAGTCAGTCTCTTTATTATTTTTATTTTTTTGTTTCCCATTGAGTTTAGACTCATTTTAAAATATGATCTAACTTTATACTTAAAATTTTAATTTTAAAGACTTCTATCAACCCTAAGTTTATACTTATATCTATTAGTATTCATAATATTTGGACCTGTGTTTATTAGGGTATTAATTAAGAATGTTAAATAGATAGAATCTTAGTAATTAAAAAAGTGTTTGAATTTAATGATGTTTTATAGTTTTTTTCATTGATAATGTTACAAATGATAAGAGGGTATTTTTTTTTATTATTCTTAATTATCTTTTAAAGACATGTCAATCAAATGTGCTCGTGGTGAGATAGCTTAGTGTTTGAGAGTATGACCCATGACTCATAAAGTTAAAAAAGAAAATGTGGTAACTCTTTTATTGAGAATGAACTTTAGTGGAGTCTTAAAGTGGAAGAAAAAACCTTAGCCTCTTCCTTCTTTTCTCATCATTTTTACAGCAGCATCACAGATCAGAAGGTTATAAGTTCTTGGCATCTTCTTCAAGTTATTATCTTTGGAAAGGATGTAAAAGTAGTACTTGAATCTGAAATTCACATAGTAATTTGTATGAATGTCACATGTATATCATATTAAGCATAATATTTAAAAAAAGAAAGAAAGAAGATCATAGCATGGTATGCTCGGCTTGGACCTGCAAGAGACATGTGGAGACGCGTGTATGGTGGTGAGATACATATGTTAATGACAATTCATATTGGCCAATGGTTGATGACATGACACACGGTTCACATTCACAGGAACAAGAGATAACATTCATTGGCTTTGGCTTTGACTCTAAGCAGATTTCAGAAATTCCTCTATCATCAAAGTGATTTTCTCATTTTAAATCATTCCAGACACGTCAATAGAGGGAATACTTGACTGAGAACAAGCCATTCCATCCCAAATCACCAGACTCAAATGGGACAAGAATGTGGGATTGTGCCATCATTTATGACTAGTTTAGTTCCGTGAACCAATTTCTGCTCTTTAATATGTTTTATAGATATTTCTATATATATAGCAAGATAAGTAGACAAAGGCAGGGTAGCTCACAAAGTGTGTATATATTTCATTGATCATTACAAACGCAGTATACATACTTGTATATTGGCACATACATTCATTTCAACATGAAATAAAACATTACCTGGAATGAAAGAATCACGACTTCGATTTTCCATATCGTATCCTGCAGATCAGCATTGATGTATGCCTTTCCCATCAATCAAAAAATAAACAAATGGAAGCTACTGCTTCAAGCTTTTCTTGTGGAGACTCTCAATTTATATCTTCTCCACTACAAACCAAAGCCATGGATGATATCAAAATGCAATAAGCAGCAAGAGAAAATTGAAAATACCCAGAACTGAGATGTGAAAATGTTGTATCAAATAATATCATGGTAAGAGTATTAGCCACTCTGTGGTGAGAATTTCGGCAGAAACTGATATTGGACCAAAATCACAACATTGCTTATGAATCTTGAAGAATTAAATTCAATTCAAGGGCGGATTTTGCCAGCAAACCACCCCTCCTGCAGCAAAACAGCAAAACATTATTTGCAGGAAACAAAACAGGACTTGCGTAGATCAAAACCTATATACAGGTAATAATCAAACTGCAGAATATAACACACATTGTCATTACTATTGCAATCAAATTCTAAAAACATGCACTTGTTAGAGAACAACTTCTGTGATGGCAATTGAAACTGTAACATGCTACAATGACAACAGCATTTTAAAGATACTAGAAGCAGAGATCTCCTCCATTTGGGAATTTGATTAGCTAAATTTCTGCTCCTGCTCTATAGCTTAGCTTATGGCTTGAACTTTGCTTATTCAAACAGAGAGTATGTGAGTAAAGATAGTACATTCGCTCACAGGAAAGGCTGAGAAAGGTTATCTTCCCATCCAACCACAATGACCAGATCTCTCTCTCTCTCTCTATTTTTATTATTATTATTTCTTTATCTTTTTAAGCTTAAGAAACAACAAAAGAGGTATTAAAATAAAAAAAGATGTACAAAAGGGGAGAAAGGAGCAGTTCTCTTTCACTAGTACTATTTAATTACCTCACAAGGACTGGAAGAATTTTTTGAATCTTTTGCAGCTGTATAAAGCATTGGTTGCAACATTCTCGCCTGCACAATGATATTCAAATAAAAAACTCTACACCCAATAGGAACCAAAAAATTGAATGGTAAATGACCAGATTAATGTTAAAAAATTGATACCTTTGCTCCGCATGAAGATCAACGCCGACAGCTGGAGGTGCTGAGACAGTTGAGCATATCAACGGACCGAAGACTGCAACAAGCTTCAGAAGCATCTCCAGTGAGATGCTTGCATGCCTGCATTTTTACAACACAAGTGAAATATGCTTAAGAACTTTTGCCCCTTTTGATGGTGTTGGATTTTAATACTTCTAAGCAGCCATGATTGTCTTCTGTAAGAAGAGCAGTGAGCTGGTACAAAATTCCTGTTCTTACAACTTAGAACCCAAATATTACCTTTCCATCTTGCTGTCCAGTAAGCCCATAAGCACAGGTAGCAAGCATGAAAATAAATCTAAGTTGAGAATCTCTATTTTCTCCATGAGAACACTGATAATATCTGCTTGTACCTGTAACAGGATTAACTGACTCTTAGGAAGTCCAAATTTGCAGTAAAGCCACCATTTAACCAGTTTGAACAATAAGAAACTAAATAAAGGAAACATATTGAACACTTCCAGTGAATACCCACAGAGTGATCCGGTAGTTTCCTCGAGGCACTGATTGCTCCTTTAATGTCCTTTCTTTCCCAAAAATGTCGCACCACCTGCAAGTTCAAATAGTACTAATATCATAGGATCTCCAGCTAAAATAATGGAGCAACAGTTCGCATGCCATCTCTAGATAATATCAATGTGCTTATCAGCTCAAGTTACCTGTAATTTTGTCAAGCGGGATCGAAGGGTACTTGTGAATATATCATGAGTTTGCATCAGATTTTCAGTAACTTCCCCATCATTACCAGAGTTTGTATCCCTTCCAGAAATTTGAGGTTCTTCTTTCTGTGATTATCAAACATGACACAAAAAATTTACATTTCAGCGGGCTAAATTAAAACAGTTCTCAGATATCATGACATTGTTTGATTAGGAACTCTTGTTTGACACTGCATTTCAAAGTAAAGAGGAAAATAAAATTCCCGAGGGTGAACTATATAGTTCAGAAACGGGAACACAAACTCTTACAACCAAAAACAATTGTTTTATACACCATTGAAGGATAAAAAGGCATAATGCAATCAGATAGTCTAAACCATCCTTGGCCAGCATCTGAGTTTTTTGATGGACTGCCATCAAAGGCTTGATCGGATAACACGATGATTTGAACAGCATCAAGTTCTAGTCCTTGAGTTCAAATCATTCAATACATGCACTTCATAAAATGCAGATGTTTCTCTTCAAAATGTAACTTTTAACTATAAGGTTGAATGCCAAAGCTTTTTACATTTAAGTTTTGATTAAAGACCAAGAATATGCAAAAACATAAAAATTAAACCAAGTAGAGATGGAGCACAACATCAAATTTTTGACCAAGCATCTTACCAGAATGGTGGGACTTTCATCAGCTTCAACTATCACATGGGGAGTAATAACGGTAGCTTGATCTTCATTGTTCTTAAACTGTAAATGAGCGGTGGTAGAAGTTGCTTGACGTGGATTGTTCCTAAACCTTGCACGGGTGGTGGTAGTTGTTGCTTGATCTGCATTGCTCTTAAACCTTACACGAGCAGTAGTACTAGCTGCTTGATCTGCATTGTTCTTAAACCTTACACGAGCAGTGGTAGTAATTGCTTGATCTGCATTCCTATCAAGTCTCACACGAGGGGTAACATTAATTGTTTGGTCTTCATTTCTACTGAATCTCATGCGAGGGGTGGTATTAGTTGCTAGATCTTCGCTGCTATTAAGTCTTGTGAAAGGGGGGGTATTAGTTGCTTGGTCTTCACCACTATTAATTCTCTTGCAAGGTGAGGTATTAGTTGCTTGGTCTTCATTGCTATTAAGTCTTGTGCAAGAGGCGGTTTTAGTTGCTTGGTCTTTGCTGCTATCAAGTCCCGTGCAAGGGGAAGTTTTAGTTGCTTGGTCTTTGCTGCTACTAAGTCTTGTGCAAGGGGAGGCTGCAGTTGCTTGGTCTTTGCTGCTACTAAATCTTGTGCAAGGGGCTGTATTAGTTGCTTGGTCTTCACTGCTATTAAGTTTTGTGTGAGGAGTGGTATTTTGGTCCTCACTACCATCAAGTCTTATGTGAGGGGTGATAGTTGTTGCTTGGTCTTCATTGCTATTAAGTCTCGTGTGAGGGGTGAAATTAGTTGCTTGATCCTCATTGCTACTAAGTCTTGTTTGAGGGGTGATATTTGCTGCTTGATCTTCATCGCTGCTAAACTTTTCTCTTCTTTCAAATCTCTCCACAAGAGAGCGTGTCCTTCCTGGTACAACTGCAACTGCAATATGGAAATTCAAAGTGAATCAAGCATCATGCAATTGTAAATTCTCGAAAACTACACAGCTAAAAGGCAATGGCAAACCTCCATTGACAAATTTAACAGAGTTTGTCCCTTTGCTGCGATTTATTGATTCATCACCTGGAAATGAAAGGAAAATTAATGAAACCTGTTATAACACAAATTTTACATTAAAAGCCATCGGAGAAGATTCCAAATAAAGAGAATGGTGAATTAATGGAATAAACAACAAGGTTTATTTCGTAACGAGAGCAGGGAAAAAGAGGACAAATTTTGGAGTGGCAATCAAAGACGAGGAAAATTTGTGGACATCCCAAGCATAAATTTTGTTCGAAAGACTGAAATTCACACTGCATAATTTAGAAGGGTCTTATGGTCGGAAAAAAGCTATACTTAACTTGTGTAGCCCATGGGCCCAAGTGATCCCCGTGGGGGACAAAAATTGAAGACCTGGTTTTATTAAAAAAAATCATGGGTGATGAGGACTGAAACCATTCTAGCAAATATTGTCAAGCATAAAGAAAACATAGATCAAGAATATCTGCAAAATTATCTTGTCAAATATATTTCTGAAAAAAAAAATATAAAACTAAGGTATTAGAGGCACACTTTATGATTGGAGATGTTGGACTGTCAAGAAACATAATCCGAAATGTGTGCTGAAAAAGAAGGTAATGAGATGACTGCTAGATAATAAAAAACATAATGGGTTTTGAGCGCAATTGTGAAGGTAAAGATAGCAACAATTGAAACAAAATAAAATGACAGTGTGCAGTCAACTTCATTGTTTATTGCACCTCAGAGAGATGTGATGAGGTTAACAAAACATTTGCCAGATAATTAAGTAAATGCAGTCAGAGAGAGCTGGGCAAGATTTCTATTCACAAAATGAAGTCAAGGGTGAATAACACTGAACAAATAAACCAGGTAAAAAGTAACAGGTTGGCAAACAAGATGATTAGAAGAACAGATACAAATAAACCAAAAGAAATGACCTGTAAACAAATAAAACAGCAATAAATGAACCAAAAACATACAGTTTTCTTGATTTGGGGGTCTCTGTGGAGATAAGTTTTTTTCAATCTTCTCTCTGACACTCTTGATATGAGGCTCCTTTTCTTCAGAGGATTTGACAGCTCCAGCTGATGATACAAGCTTTGTTTCGGAATTTGGATCAATAGCACAGCCTAATTCACTCTGCGGATTGTCAAACCTTCCAGATTCAACAGCTGTTGACGGCCTTTCAGCATCAAACTTAATATGTGATCGCCTCCGTACATGAGCTGGTCTGAGAATCTTCTCTGTAACACTCTCAATATGAGGATCCTTTTCTTCAGAGGATTTTACAGCTCCATCTGATGATACAGGCTTACTTTGGGAATTTGAATACACTGCACTGTCTAATTCACTCTTCATATCATTAAAGCTTCCAGATTCTACAGCCGTTGACAGCCTTTCAGCATCATACTTGGTACTTGATGGCCTCCGTACATGAGCTGGTCTGAGCAACATACCAGGTTTTGTCCTTGAAAAGGTGATAGATTCATTTCCAGAAATAGAAGAATCTTTCCCAGCGGGACTCTCCCGAGGTACAGTATTAGGAACAGAAAGGGATTTATCAAGTGCTTGTCCATTAGATTTTTCCAAAACTCCTACTGCAGGACTCTGCTTCTCTGTTTGCAGATCACTGATCTCCTCAGAATCAAATGGGAGTACAGGTTTTGGAGAGTTCAAAGACCCAACTTTCTGGGAAGCAATAGGATTTCCACCGGTGGCTTTGCATAGGAAGATAGAAAAGCACATTAGGAAAGACTGGACGAATAAATTTTTACAAAATAAAACTCATGTCATATGTCCAGGAAATCATAGTTTGTTTTATATTTGAAAGCACAAACAGCAACTGAGTTTATGTCTGCTACAAATTTTAACACACTCCATTGCCCCGGCCACCAATATTCCTTATCAGTCTAAAAAACCAGAAACTGGGACAGCTTCAAGTTTCGCAATCCCAAATTCAGTTCAGGATCGCAAAATTGGTTAGGCTTCAGCATCATTTCAGCTCAGCATAAACAAAGTTCTCAGGAAGGCCAGCATATGCAGCCAAGCTTACTCTAGAGGCAGGCATCACACTAGCTTCTGGCCACATCAGACCAGCATACAGTCTAGAGGTGTTAACGAAACCTTGACTAATGAAGTTCAGCCAACAAATGTAAATTTTCGCTTTAAGGAAATGAAAATTCATAAAACAGGAAAGAATTCCAAAGCCCACCAAATAGGAGCAAAAGAAAGTGGAGAAAACTAGAGACTGGGGAAATCTAGAAAAAATAGGAGGAGAACTCAGATATCTTTATTAAATAATTTCAAAGTCTACCTAAGAATTGAAACCAAAACCTTATTTATTGTGGTCATAACCTAAAAAAAAGTGAAAACAATTCTACTTTCAATGAGAAAATAGAATTCCTACCCTAATAGGAACAACGAAAAGTAAAGGAAGAAATCTACTTCTAATGAGAAATAGAATTTTTACCTAATAATGACAACCAACTAAAATAAGTAAATCAAACACAAATCTAACAAGAAACTAAAACCTAATCTAAATAAGAAAAATAAAAATAATGCCAAACTAGCTAGTCCATTCTACATCACTGATTCACATGGATATTTGGCAAGTGTAATTGTTGGACATGGATCCACATTTATCAGTTATTTTCTTAGAATAGCATATTAGGGAAGCACACGACAAAACCATAAGAAAGATCAATTTCTCAAGTCATAATTTGATAAAAATAAGAATCCAGCCGATTGTTATTCCTTTGGCATGGATCATGTGGAGACTGGATATGTTTGTACAAAAGAAACTATAGAAGTGAGAATATCAAGAAATACAATAAATAACAAAATAGAAAAGGAAGAAACTTACAATCCATGTAAATGGTCTTTATCTCTTTCACCTCACAATCTGGAGATGTTGGGCGGAAACCTGAAGTTGACCTCACACCACTGCCCACTTTTTCCAAAGAAAGACTTTCCTGGGAATTAAATTTCTTCTCTGTGCAGACACTTTCTTCAGGTACACCTGCTCCATATGGCTCAATATGCTGATACCCAGAGGGAAAAAAAAAGCCTTAAATGTTGACTCAACAATCTGGAGAATGAAACAATAATGCAATGTGACAAAGGAAAATACCGACACATCTGCTGCCCACACTCCAACACTATTTTGATACAATGAACAGCCCAAAAGCTTTCCATCATTAATGCAGAGATCACCAAGTGCTGACCATCCCATATCAACGGTGTCATGACAAATAACAGGCTCCCATGAATAGACCTACAGTTCATCAGCATTAAATTCTGAATTTCAAAAAAAAAGCTTATGATAACAATTAACAATTGAAAGAAGCCAAACCTTCAGACTATCATCAAAACCACAAAACAAAGTCCTCCCATCAGGATGAAAGGTAATCGTTCGAACTCCTGTATCCTGTGATGAACAAATATGCATTTTTTAGAATAGAAAATTAAGTTTAATAACTATCAATGATGAGATCCTCATTTTACTCAAAAGAAAAGAATGAGAGATAGAAAGATCTTTTTTAAACTGCCAAAAAGACACAGACGTGCAAAAGGAAACGCAGCAAAGAAGGCTTTATAAGCATGAGCATTTTTTCCACAGAGATATCTTACAGATGAAAGATATGGAAAAAAGTTTACTTGTAAAATGAGGATATTCTTTACTAGAAATAACAAGGCAAAAATAAACAGCCAAAAATTTGCTTGCCTGAAGATATTTATAAGCTCATATAATTTTGTTAAGAAAATACTTGTATTTCAGAGTGCTCGTAAAAGGTTAACCAAATATGACAATATAACAATACTAAATTTATATCATCTCTCATGATGAAGTTTATAGTTTAAGAACACTAGCTCAGATACCTCTGGTCTGGCAGATCCAATCAGTTCAAAGGTTTCCAAATCCCAGAATTTCACGGTTCTATCAGCTGAACCTGGAAAATGATTTGCACGTTAATATAACTAAATAATGTTGAAAAAGAAACTGATGAGAACATTTTGATTCAGGGTGTAGCACAAGGGGTAACAAATCACAAATGTTAATTGAAATTAATTATAAGATTGTCAATTTGCCATGCCTTTTTTGAAAACAAGTCATCAAATGTGACTACTAGAAGGCTCAAAATTTGTCTTTATATATTCAAATTTCTTTCTGAATAAATTTACAAGTTAGTTAGGCAACAACAATCAACAGGACAACAACATACATCAACAACTGTAGTGAAACTGAATCCCAACCCTCTCAAACAACCCACTCTCATCCTGTTTGGAACACACACACACACACACACACACACACACACACTAGAACAAAAGAATTGTCGACTTGGGTTAGGATTGGAAACATTATTTTGGATATCATGCATCCATGGAATCCTTGTGCATACACATACAAGGAATGAAGGAAAAGATAACTCCCAAGAATTTCCATACTTACCCGTGGCCAGGAGAAACTCAAGGGGATGGAAGTCTATGGACCTAATATGCCCTTCATGGAAATTAAAATCATACAAGAGTTTTCCAGCAGTAAGGTCCCACACCTGCTCAACAGTGGACAATGCATAGATCAAAGAAATAGAAAATAGAGTTTAATCCACGCAAGAATGATGACAGTGCAAGCTATTTATACCTTTACAACATTATCAAATCCACCAGAAACTACCCAGCGACCATCAGGAGTGAATCTGATAGTGCTAATGCCTCGAGTATGACCATTGTATGTGTGAATACAACCTTTCTTTCTGATATCCCAGATCTTTAAACTTGTGTCCGTGGAACCAGATGCAAAGAACTCGCCAAAAGGATGAAATTCAACAGCAGTGCAATTAGATCTATGCCCAGTAAGCGTGCGAACCACTACACTTCAAGAACAATAAGAAATGGATTAGATTCATTAGAACCGGCAGATCTTACAAAAAGTATCACTTTGATGTGCACTTTAGAATCCCATAAAATGCCAAAACCACAAAATTGATGACCTTGTGCTTATTATTTTGCTAAGAAACCTCATCCTTATAATTTGTATTGCACACACTGGTTCAAAGTTCTAATTCTCAGGTGTGCCATTTGAAGGCTCATAGACCCAGAATAATGCACTACGTACTTCAATTAAAACTTAAGTTTTGACTAACTAAGAAAACAAATTGATTCAACAACTTACTCTTTGCTTCTTCCAAATCCCACAGCTTTATGGCGCCTGTAGAAGCTCCGGCAAGCACCAAAACTTCTGCCAAATTAAAAGCCACAGATTCCACTGGACTTGTATGACCACACAGGCTCTGGATATCAAAAAAAGTAGACACTCTGAATTTTTTTTATACACAGCAACATTACCACAATGGGGAATTCCAGCAAAAATGCATATATAAATCAACATAAAAAGCTTCAAACTTAAGTCAAACCACAATGATCCTCTTAAATATAATAATCTCACCCATTTAGTTGAAAACTTTATTCATCTTAAAAATGATGACAAATTAATAAGGACCGCAAAATCAGCATTCATCCATTACATTATTAACTGCAATAAACTATACTCATTTTCAAACACACACACACACACCAAAGACACAAAAAAACTCAGAAGCATCACAGAATGTACATCCAAAACACTTTTCAAATGCCAAAGAATCAAAACTAGCAATAATTAAAGTATGAACAGAGTAGTTAATAAAAAAATAAGAAACTAACCATTAAAGAAGTGGGTTTTCCGATTGCCCAAAGATTTACTTTGTGATCATCTCCACCAGTGACAAAAAGCCGACAGGCTTTCTTCCCAATACTTAGACAATTCACATCGGCCGAATGTGCCACAAATTCCTCTACAATCATTTAAGTCAAGAAAATACATATACAAACGGGACATTATTTTTAATAAGCTTTAAACTTATTGAACCTAAAATTTCAAAGTTACCTTTCAATTTGAATTCGATTTTGCAACATCTGGAAACTAAGAAAATTAATTGAAAAAAAAAAGGCAAAATCACAAACAGTGACTCCAACTTTCTATCATCTCTTTCTCCATTTTCTCAGCTTCCAAACAGAAACTAAACCAATTCATCAACAAAAATGGAAAAAACCACTGCAGCCAGAAATGAACATCTTATTTACTAACACCATAACTAAATTCAACTCATAG
Organism: Swietenia macrophylla; assembly: GCA_032401905.1. NCBI lineage: Eukaryota > Viridiplantae > Streptophyta > Magnoliopsida > Sapindales > Meliaceae > Swietenia > Swietenia macrophylla. The sequence goes on from CP135572.1 coordinate 3,657,415, forward strand.
TCAGCCAAAAAAAATTTTGACCAAAAATTCAACACTAAATTGCCTCAACTAACTAAGAAAATGACTGAATCAAACAACAAATTCAAGCTCAGCATTCAAAAATGTAAGAAAAAGGATACGCAGCTTGTATCCACGCTTCGCCATTCTCCCCTCCCCTTTCCCAAAACGATATCAAAATTTCACCCGTATCTTCCGCGGAGCTGAAGCAAGCAACAGAAACTCGAATTCACTTTGAAGCGAGCTGGTGGTGGTACTTTCTCGAGATTCGGGAAAAGGAAAGAATGCGGTTTCTTCGGCTACAACAGAGATAAAAATCCAGCTTGAAAGTTAAGAATTGGATTCTCAGATAGATTTTCAACAAATGCAGATTCAACAGTTACAAAAAGGAAGCTTTTTTATTCTGGTTTCTTTTCTCACGACGCGTAGTGTGACGTTTCTGTTTGTACGAAACGAAACGACTAAGCCAACGTAGCGAAACGACAGTAAGATTTCAGATTTCAGACCACGCAGATAAGTGATTGTGCGCCAGGTTTTCTATTAAACGACCTCGTTTTAAAACTAAAAATATGCCATCCACATTTATTTTCCCCCGTGCCTTACATGAGAACGGATAAAAACTCTCATTAACAGCCCACTATTTATGATCTATTTGATACGTATAAACAAACGATGTCCTCATTTAAAATAACATAAAAACATAGGGATCCAAATGATATTATTTATTTACTTAGATGGTCAGTTAACGGAGACCCATCGGGGTTCCTTCTAATGTATATTTGATGTAATATTATATTCAATATTTTAAATTATTTATTTATTAAATTTTTTTATTTATATTTTAAATATTTTTATTATATGTTTTCAATTTTTTATTAAGTATTTTAATTTTATATTTATATTTTAATTTATTTTTCTAAATTATGTCAAAATTTGTATTAGTGGTTGGGAGATGAACGGTACAATACATGTATGTTAGTTGTTCCCTTTATTTTAATTGTATTTCTTATTCTTGTGGTAATTGGAGGTTCTCCCTATGATTAAGACATTAACTTAAAATTTTAGTCACTAATCAATAACTTAAATGTTTGGGGTGTAGCCTACCCAAATACTTATGGTAGCATTTAACTACTTTTAAGCTATAACAACTTTTGAACTAACATTAATTGTGACAAAAACTTGATTCTATATTTTGGAACAACTGATTGTTTTGCTTTTAAAGATTGTGGGTATTTTATAATTTGATTCTTCAATGGTGGGATAGATGGGTTTTGGGTTATTTTGGTTATAAAGTAATAGAAAAGAAAAGTCAATGGGATTTGTTTAGTAGTACATGATATGCATTTGTTAGGGACACAAGTCATTGGCCATGATGAAGCCATGACATGTGTGGCACTAACTTGATGAGTGACCAATTTGTGTAATCAACCCATAATCATGTGTTAGTTCAAGCATATGTTATATAAATTCAATTTCCCTTTCAAGTTTTTTATAGGATGGTCTGAAAATAAACCGTGTCGGTCTAAAAATTCATCTAGAATATACATAAACATGTTATATGGACAGTCATCTATCTAATATAATAATTTAAGAATAAAATTTAAAACATGTCTAACAGTATAATAATATCACTGTCGTTCATTGTAACGTGAACAATAAAATATTATAATTATATATTTGTTTTTCATGAGAAAAATGCAGGAGGTGGGGTTGGTGGTGGGGTTAAAGGTAAAGAAAGGTAGGCAGGCAGCAAGCTGTGTGTGGTGTGGCAGGGGGTGTGGGTCTGAGGTTGTCTGTTTGTGGAGGTGGGGCAATTTGGGATGATTGAAATACTGAGAAAAGAGGGTATGTTCCAACAACACACATGCATAATATAATAAGATGATAGGGACCACAAAACTTTCCTGTTTTCAATACAAAAGAAAAATGTAAAGGATCAAGACCCCACCCCAGATTCAGAAGCACCTGTGATTTTCTTTCACGATTATGTGCAGTCAATCAAGGCAGCGGCAGCAGCAGCAGCCTGAGCGAAGATAATGTAGCCATTGCTATTTGCTATTTCTGCCAGGTGGATCATTTCTTTGCCATGTTTTTAAGCATGTAAAGCATTGAATTTCAGGCCATCAAAGTGCAACCCACTTACCCTTTTGAAGACTAGCAAAAAATCAACAAACTTGCCGGTACAACGTATTAAAGTTGGTCATGCATATCCAAAGCAAATTGGATGTTACTTCCAAACAAGGGCAGAGTCAGAATTGGAGAACTTGTTTAGTTTTACTTATTATCTTGAAGTATTTGATGTTAATAAAAAAAAATGAGAGCATTTAAAAGGCACTTAGAAGTGCTTCTATGGGAAGTACT
>CP135572.1:3664748-3682788 GCA_032401905.1 Swietenia macrophylla
GACCAATCACCCGCTAGAAGAATTAACAACAGGTCATTAAGGTCTGTTCAGTGCAGCAGAGAAGAAGCCGATCAGACAATGGGGAGACGCGGGTCAATGACCAACCCAGGAAGGAAAGACCCGGGTGAAAGCTCCGGAAGAAGGTCAAGGTCGCCGGCCACAACAAGGTCAATATCATCATCTGCTGCAATGGCTCGGAGCCCATCTGCAGGGAGAGCAAATCGATCGCCGGCTCGGGTCAAATCCGATCCAATCGAGAGTAGCCATTGCAGCAATAACAACAGGAGAGTGGATGGAAGCAATACAGAGAGCACGGGGCCAAGTAACAATAATGATGCTAATGACAATTGTAGTACAAATGAGTCGCTTGAAAACCCACTTGTATCCCTGGAATGTTTCATCTTCCTGTGAAAGAATTACTGCTACTATGAGCAAAAAAGTTAGAAGAATTGCTTCAGTCTAAAGTACTTAGCGATAATCACTTTCGTAGTTTAACATTTACTGGTTTTGTCTACTTGCATAAGTGAGCAAATAAATTGATCCTCTGCAAATTAGGTGCCTTGTGGCTCTGCCAAAAAGGATGCAGAATCTAGGCACTAAATTCAGCAGGAAGCATTAATCTTTTTTATTTGTGTGAAATTAAAAAGGGCGGAGCATGAAAATTGCGAGAATCTGAAGGAAAAAAAATGTCAACTTTCATGGAAAATTCAGAGCAAAAATTAAATAGATTAAAGCAAAAGTGTAACCAAAAGAGGTCATGATTTTTGGTCACTACTTTTTGGTAGGGTCTCGTGACATTGTTTATAGCTTGCTTCCATGATCCAAATAACCTTCTTAGTAAAAATATTATTCACTTTTTTTTAAAAATAATTTTAGTTTTTTTTTTTAATTTTCAAAAAAATTAACTGACCTTTTTCGAAGTTTCTGACATGGATGGTCGATTAAGGGAGAGAAGCTGCTAAATCATCACGAGTGGTTAATTAAAGGGGAGATGATATCAAGTCGTTTCATTTTTAATCGTATTTTTAAAAAAAAATTTTGAATTTTTTTTATTTTTATGATTTTTTAAAATAAATTAACAATATACTTATTCACTTAAACAAGTTACCTTTGACATGAATTTTGACCACCAATGTGTTAAGAGTCACTAACATAATATTGAAGAGTATTTTAATCATATGAATAAGACTTAATTAAGGACCTAATTGATACAAATTGATAAACTATGTTCTCACTTAAAAAATCACAAAAATTTAGGGATCCGAATATTATTACCTCTTCTTTCATTAAGGCATTGGATGCCACCATGAAACAGGAAAAGAACAATTGAAATTTGGAATGAGATGGAGGGAAATCGATTCAGTAGCCGTTAGGGACGAGGGACGAGACAATACAATAGTGGTCCTAATGAACCAGCAGTTACTTGTTATATAGAAAAGCAAATGGGCAAAGTATAAGCTATTTTGGACTCTTTCTTTCTGGTCGTCACTTTCATCGCAAAACAAACAATCCCGTTGCTTAATGTGATATTCCATGGACAGAGAAAGGAAAACCTCAAGATCTAAAGTTAAAAAATTTGAGGCCACCATGTTGACAAGTCTATGCGACTGAGTTCTCTTAATTCTTTGGAACATTTTTTTGCCTATGCCCATTTTTGTTTAGCAAGTGCTTCCTATGGATCGTTTGTGCTAAGATCATTTGTAGCCCTCTCGTTGAATTCTTACGACAAACCACAAGGGAGGCAGCCCAACTTGTGCAGGCAAGTCCAGGCCCAACGTCTGAATTTGCATGGCTGAACAACTGGTGGTGGTGGGCAGGGCCTAGATGTACAATATCGACAGAGATTTTCTCAAGAGAATCAATACATTTGGTTCTTTCTATTGCAATTTTACTTCACTGTGCAAGTGCAACAACTGCGCTTTTAACCCACACAAGAATTACAGGTAGAGTGATCCATTTTTGATGGGCAATGTAGACCATCTTTTTGAGGATCAGTAGCACAATTGGAAAAATTTTGAACATGTAGATGGAGGAAATATATAGCTAGCTAAGGTGAATCTGGGTAGACGCTTGGTCTGCTTACACTAGTTGTGTTTAAGACATGCAGAAGTCAGCTGCCTACCCATCTAAGAAACTGATACTATATACATAGCATAAATAACTCCGGACAAAAAGATTTTAAAAAAAGGAACTTGCATGTGAGTCATTGCAAGTATTTTCCTGAATTTGGCTTGGATGTAAGCATACGATAGCTTTTCATGCCGAGTCTTCTTGTATTGAGCTTGAGCTTGAATTGGAGTTAGCGGTGGGATTTGAAGATGGGTTAAGTTCATGGAGTGGCAATGAAATTCGTTCAGGTGGACAAGGCACCGGTGCTGGGTGTGCTATGAAGGTAGGGATATTATCTCCAGGCATCAATACGGAAACACCATTGGCATATATGGTCATCTGCAGAAATGAACAACATATACCATTTGAGATTATCAACTTTTAGTTCCAAATCAAAAGCCACTGTCCTGTCAACAAAAGGCAAATATTCGATGAACATTTTAGGACAAAAGTATTAGGAAACATGCATCATGTCTGTCTAATTGTCTTGGTGGAATTCCTACTAGCAATCACAAACAAAAAACGATCGGAAGTTTATCAAAACAATAAAAATAGATATTATAAAAGGAACATGAACCGAAAAGTTGGCAAAATATTATTGCAGAAATAAAAAGGTGAATTAGAAGAAGAAGAGCAGCAAAGGGTGGGAAAAGTGAGTCAGTTTCAACCAAGTTATAGTCAGAACATGACTGATTTAAGAATAAGAGTGGGCCAGTATGGTTGACGGGATGAATCCAAAGTAATTCAACCGTGAGCTCCTGTTGCATGTCATAAGCTGAAGATGAAAAACAAGCAGACAAGTGAACGACATCCTTAAAAATATGCAGGCACTTTCAACAATACCATGTGCACATTGTCGATATCACAGCAAGCAACCAACATCATTTGGACTCCTAGTCCAGAGGAAGGGCGAAAAGTGGAAAGAATTCTGCAAAATGTTGATAAAATCCAAGAACATGGTGATGTTTCATCAATTTATTGTCTTTCTCTTTTTCCCTTTTTGCTTGTTGAGAATGCAGGAACAAACTACAACACTCCAGACTCTCAGTTGATTGTTGGCCCGGGCATGTCAGTACTTAGTTCTTACAATTATTTAAGTACTCCACCTTTTAAGTTTTCAAGGTCCGAAATCACCTTCATATTGTGCTAAATATTTGTTAAATAACCACACAAAACATGCTTGTTTTGCACTAATTTTTGCGCTTCTTGTTGAGTTTTCAAATTTTCATCAAGCCTATGAGCTATTGCAGATCACATCAACTAATTTTGTTAATTGACATGGTGGAACCAATTTCTTTGATGATGAATGGTCCAAAGATGAGCTAAACTATAAATTCCAGCAACAGACCAAAAATATGGTGTCTCGCAACCAATAATCCAGAAAAACTCGTAGGGACCATCTGTCTGAGTTGAGCGATCATTTAACATGGGTCCTTAAGCACAATATCACATTTAAGTGCAGTGTGTGAACTGATTTAGACCTATCAGCAGATGGCTTAAAAGCTGACAATCAATGTGATCACATCATATAGAATTATCTAAACATGAAATTTCTCTAAAGCATTCAGCTACACAAAATTTATAATAAAGTTGATGACTAATTAGCATTAGATCAATTTATAAAGTCACTAAAATTTATAGTCTTAAGACCCCACAGTAAAGTTAGGTCCTGTATTAAGAACAAGCTTTGTTTACTAGGTGGGCCATGTTGTTTCATAAAAGTTATGGCACATGGTAGACCGCAGATGTGTAGCATCATGCAAGACCCTGTCATAGAATACTCAGAAAACAAATTACCCTGGCTTTATATAATTAATTTCCCGTTCTCCATGTCTTCAAAGCACATAACCACAGATTCACAGAAACAACTATGTATAGTTTCTTTAGCCAATGATGCTAGTTAGATGAACAATCAATGTAGAAAATAAGACGACAAACTTTCCCACAAAGAGAACTTGTCTCCGACTCTGGGCGCTGGGCATGCGAACCAACAGAGTCAATACTTATGAGACTGACGTCCACCCTGTAAAAGTTGTGGGTCTAAACAACAAGAAGTACAATTAGTCCTAAGACTCGTTGGTTTAACACCAACCATTCAACAGACAAATAGTCGGGTAGGCCATTCCCTAAATAACCCTGAACGGCATAGCTCTTGAATGATCAAACTCTAAAATGAAAATGCAGCTAAGAAATAACATATATTAAGTTACTAAAATACTCTAAGGAAACATTAGCTTTTGACACTGGATTAAGTTCAGGTCACCGGAACAAAGCATTTTCATTTGTATGAAAAAGGGAAGACAACTGAGCTACATTCTTTTTGCACAATTGGTAAGAAAAATTTGAATTCTACTGCATTGAAGAGGTAAAAAAGAAGAATTATGGTTGGATGGTTAGGATTAATCTTGTATACTCGTCTATAAAGTGCCCATGTGAGAAATTTGTCTGTAAATGGCAATTGAGGTGATAAAAATTGGCTTTAAACTTAACAAAACAGGGAAACCTCAACATATTTATAACAAGTCGGGAAATGTAGAATCGTGAGACCAGAAAATTTCAGATGACAACCAAAAATGAGGCACATTCATGAATTTCCAATTACATAAGATGCTTGATGAATGCCCATGATTTATTGACCATTGTTAGAATTTAATGCCAAAACTACTCAACTTAAATCTTAAAACCCCCGAAACAAATAGAATCAACAATAACAAGCATAAATAAATGCTAATTAACAGGAAGAAGACATAAAGCACCATAACTTTATGTCAGAAAAACAATCACCAATGTATGCAAAAATCAAACTAACCAGAGGAACTGTTATAACTAACAAACAAAGGAACGACATTTCCCTGAGAATGAAAGGAAAATACCCCGTCAACATTTCACATTTTGCACACTAAATGCGCAAATTTGAACACAACCCAGAAACAAAAAACGGAGAAGGACCAGTATGAAATAAATGTAATGGATTTGTGACTTACTTTGGGAGAGGGATAGCCAAGCTTTGGATTGAACCCCAACTGGGATTCTAGATCACCATGACTGCGATTACTGACTGGTGAAGTGGGTCTAAGAAATCTCTCAAAGATCGCCATGACCAAGAACATAGAGATGAGAATAGCAGTAGCAACAAAGCCAAACGACACAGCATTGACAGAATTGTCATAGTGTTTCCAGTTGTCTTCTCTTTGCACGTTGTTCAATGGTGAACCTATTGGTGGCCATGCAGAAACAGAATAATAGCTGTTACCTTCTCCTCTCATTTTTCTAACACAAATTTACTCTCATTAAGCGTGCTTTCTTTTCTTGTTCGTGCCAGTGCAACAAGAAAGAGAAGGACAAAGAGGTTTGGTTTAGCGTTGCTGCTGTTGTTAAAGTTTTGGCAATACTTAAGGCTTCTACACCAGTATCAATGCTTGTAGGAGTGTACTTAAAAACTATTTTCTTCAGGCTTGCAAAAAGAGGAACTCTCAGAGAGAGAGAGAGAGAAGTGTGGGCTAGCCTTACAGGAAGGTGACTCTGATGGGGATAAAAATAAGAGGGCTTTGGAATTTGGAGAATTTATTTTTCATTTGGTAAATTGAAAAACTATAAATTCACTTATGAAATTGTACTAAGTCAATTCAGGAAGGATTAGATTCTCCTTCGAATTTTTTGATTTTTTAACTTAATTATACGTTAAATTATGATATTATTAATAATAAATAATTTAAATTATATTTATAATTTTTTAATTTATATAATAAAATATAAAATTAATTTATAAATTTTATTAAAATATAATTTAAATTATTTATTATTAATTCTATCATACGTCAATGATTTATTAAAAATTAAATAGTAAACAAACCAAAAAAATCCTAATTTACATTAAAAAAAATAAAATTTTGAACTTTTCTTGAGGGTTCGAGGCAAAAATTCTACTAACTTTTTCTTCTTCTTGCTAGATTATAAAGTTTTAGGATAAATATCCATACAAATCACATCTTGAAAAAATTTGGGTACTTCTTAAGAGGATTGATATTAGAATTAGCAACTCAATTTAAGATATTAACTATGTCCAACATATATCTTAAAATTTACTACAAGTATGTTTGATGATACGCATTGTATTGTATGTAAATAAAAAAGTTAAATTAAATTGTATTTTACTTGCACCATATATCAATTTTTGCAGCCAAACATAAATTAATAGATTTTAATCCATGACAATGAAATGATATTGTCCCGTGCAATCAACAAATATATCTTGTATATGACTTAATTTATGTACATTTAAATATTTTTATGAATATAAATATCAAGTTCAATCATCATCGTGCTTTTATGATATTTAATACTAAAAGTAGATATCTCTCCGTTCTAAGTACAAAACTTGAGTCGTCCTATAATAATATTGACCAAAATTTTTCTTATTGAATTAATGAGTTATTTTATATCATATTCAATTATTAAACAATGGATTAAAGTCACCCCATCTACATGTTTAATAACTAATACAAGGAAAAGGTCTGATGTTTTGTGTTTGTTTTGTAATGGCAACATCTTACAATGAAAGGGTCCAAATGGTACGATCAAAATGTTGTTCAATTATTCAAATCTTTTCTATCCAAATTATTTGACAAACTTTATTCCCCTTTTTTAAGACAAATTCACAATCATGCATAACATACTCAATCACATATATGTGTGTGTGAAATCCCTCTTCCTTTAGTTGATAAAAGAGAGAACACACAACATGCATATTAAAGATGAGAGCTCCCCATCCAGTGGTGCAAGTGCTACTACCAATCAAAGACTCCATTGCCAGCACCTAATTCTTGCTTTTGTTTCAGTTGTTGCACTCCGGGGACAAGCCTAATTAGAGGCCCTGGCTTGGACCCACTTCCCATTTGTTAAGGTTATTTGTGGACTTTTGCAAAGTGGAGGGCATTTATGACATTTGCGTATGCGATGAATGGGTAAGTTTCAGAGCTACTACGGTCCGAAGAAAGAGTTGCGGTTATAGTAGGACGCGGACGGCATGGTCCCCCACTGGGGACACTACAACGTACGACAAATCCCATGATTACGTGTCGTCCAGCAAAGCAGTTTGTGGTCCTACGTGGCGTACACATCATTGGTACACAGATACTTCTCATCGAGTCCTCTCCTCACTCTTCCAAATAATTAGGGTGGACACGGTTAGTTCGATTCGAATTTTTAAATCCAATCATAATTATTATTCATTTTAATTTAATTTAATTTAATTTAATTTAAATTATTTTAATTTTGTTCAATTTAAATTAAATTTAAATTATTAATTATTAATTTTCTTTTTGTTAAATTAAAACTTAATTAATATATTTTTCAAGCGATCAACCCCCACATGCGCCATGTCGGGATACTTGCCCATGTTTCCCAATCACTCGAATCCCAAGTTCCCATCCTATGGTATACTTCCACGTCTCATTCCACCTCATTTCTTATCGCCTGACACGTGGCTTTATCTGGAACGGTCGGGATATATATATTTTAGAAAGGGAGGAAAAGCAAAGCATTAAAGCAAAATTAGTTAAAGCTTCACTCTCTTCCCCATGGCGAACCCAACATATCAGCTCACTTTGTCGGCTTTTCCAGCTTCATGCCAAGCACACGGACATGTAACTCTCGAGGCTGTCTCCGAATCAACGGTCGAGATAAACTCAAAAACCCCATCGCATCACAGCCGTTCATGTTGATTCTAGGGGTTGATTAGTCAAAGTCAAATGGAAAATGAGAGGAATTAAAAGAACCCCACGTCACGCGTGCGTGTACAATCACACGTGCTATTGCTTGTTCAGGTGAAGAAAGTCAGGAATTGACTAATGACTAAGGCTTGTGTCATGTGTGTCAGGAGGTGGTGGGCTCAGTGTTAGTGTCAGGGACCAGGGTGGTGCATGGTGGCTCGTGCCCGGCTGAGCTCATGGCTCACGTGAAAGGATCTTTTGCTTGCTTTGCTTTTGGGGTAATCCCGCTTTCTCTTCTTTTGATGGCGGTAAAAGAGCATGACAAATTTGACCAATTGATTGAGAGATTAGAATTGGGCTCCCTTTGAGCCTCGCAGGCCTGTGGCTATGATGCTCACCTCTTGGGACTTTTGTGGACCATATTGGGCTCATGTGCTTTCTTTGCTTCGTTGAAAAGATCAAAGATCTTCAACAGACGGACTAATTTATTACATTAATTTTTTTGATTATATATATAAAAAATATAATTTTAACTATTTTAATAAAATTAATATAATAAATAAATAGTATTGAGAATTGTAATTCTTGATTCCAACTTATAATCACTTTATTGATTTATATTTAGTTATTTGCATAATTATTTCTTAATTAATCAAAGAATAAATATTTATCGACAAGATTTACATTTATAATTTATTATTATATCATTCAATTGAGACTCCCCTAAAATTTTCATTAAAGTTTACTTAGCATTATGACTTTAACTTTTTTTTCTCCCTCAAATTGATTGGGGGTGATGTAAAAAGTTGAAAGGATTAATGGGAAAGTTTATTGTGGTAAATGGGGTCATTTGCTAGGGGTTCCAAATGGGGAGCAACATCATGTATTGAACTAATGAGACTTATTTCTTTGTTTAAACTATCTAATTGAATATTTAATCATAGTTTTGGTCACTATCAGGTAACTCTAGCCAAATTTTGGGACTCAATTCACAAGTAGTACTTGTAATTGATGAATAGACATAATATAAAAATTTAATTAAAAGATGTTGAAATAGCCAAAAAAAAGGTAATCATCGCTTTGCCTTTGATATTGAGGCTCTTTCTTGGCCCTTTCCTTTGTTTGTTAAACCTTGCCGTTCGTTCCCATGCAATTGGAGTGGTAGCAGTCCATTTATTTGGGCCACAAATTTCATTACGTATCTTTGTTATCAGGCAGAAGTGTGATGATTCGGATAATCAACACACATGATTATTAAAAATTTTTAAAATTTAAAACTAATTATGTATTTATTTTTTAACTTAATATTAAATTCAATACGAATTATATTTTAAAAATTTATTTAAAAATTTTAAAACTCGGGATTGTCCTCGAAGCAAATTACTCCCCTTTTTTTAAAATATTTATGCCATTTGTTGTTACCTTTAATCAATCAAATAAAATATTTATATGCCATTTGTTGTTACCTTTAATCAATCAAATGCACATTTAAAAGTAATGTGATAAATATAGTCTAGATTGAGACATTTTAATAGATAACACGGTGATTTGTTTGGCGTCAAGGTACACAAATTCATTGGGATTGCTAATAGCCTTGTAGTGCTCACTAGTTGAGCATCCAACCCAGACAGAAATGGCTGGATGTTGAAAGTTATGACTGAATAGCAAACCCTTATACCATGCATCTTAAACTGTAGATTCTACTTATTAACTAGCTAGGCACGACGTCGTTTTGTGGTTGCTTATGATGAGAGGTGGACAACACAACAATGGCTACAAAGCTCTTTCTCTCGTTCCTCTGCCCCTGGTTCAAAGCTTCTCCATGCATCACGTGTAGCTCGTGTCAAATATATGCACCATTGGCATTGTTCTTGATAGCTCCCCAGCCATCCGGTATCCTGCCAAGAGGTCCCAATTGGTGCCATAGTTAAGCACAGCCGTTGGATTGGTGGCCAATCTTCGTTCTGAGTACTCGATGTATATAGATCGGTGAATTGAGAGTTTGAAGGCAAGAACCGTTAACTTCATCCCACATATTGAGCTTCCCGTCGTATGCTTCAATGTGACATTTCCATGCGTTTAAGCAATCTCCGAAGCTATATAGCCTGTCATCCACCTCAACAATTTGATTAGGTGGAACATCCAGTTGCCACATCCTCGCCGAGAGGTCCCATTTCCCCGCCTGCGTGTCGTACAGCTCAGCCGAGCTACGCTCTACAAACTGAACCAAACCGTCTGAGTCGGCTCTCTCGTCGAATCCACTGACGACGTGGATTTGCCCTTGCCATGTCACCAACACATTTGTACCTCAGTGTGCTCGTGCTAGGCACTCGGCAGAGGAGTCCATACATGGTAGGATCATACACTTCGGCAGATGAAATTCCCTTGGCACTAGACAAATTGGACTTCCCTCCTGCTACGTATATTTTACTGTCGCATGCTGTGCGTGCAAAATTATAACGTGGTACACTTAATGGCGCACATTTGCACCATTCGTTAGACTGAATATTGTAACGTAGCACCGATGGCGAAACCTTGTCGTAGACGTCGACGAAATCGTCCGATGAGTCATCGGAGTTATGAGCTCTCTACTTGTGGCACAGTCGTCTACCAACCATGTAAATAGAATCACCTAGTGAAGCCATTGAAAAGCCTTTCAAAATATGGTTCTCGACGAGATCAGGAATATAGCTAACGTAACTCCATGTGTTGTTAGATGGATTGTAACATTCTATCCAGTTAGAAATGTTTGATCTAGGTCCAGGCTCTCTCAGGCAAAACGAGGCATAAACAAGGTGGCTGGAAGGGTTAAATGCCGGTGAAGGCGGCGGTGTCGACCGGGACGGAAAGGGGAGAGAAGCCATTCAGGTATTTAGTTTTTAGACTATGGTTCAAAAATCAAATCGAGAAATTTAATGAGGGAAAATATAAAGAAGGGTTAGCGGGGAATACAACAAAAAGGTGGATTGTGAGCATCGACTTAGGCATGGAGATGTTGTAAGTACTGGTGTGGCATCAAAATAAGCACTGGGGAACAATATCTAAGAGCTTTTCTTGTTCATGATTGTTGAAATAACTGATTAAATAATTCGAAGGAGCTGTTGTCTCTTGTATTGTCCGAATTTTAGTAGTAGAAAGGGGAAGATTTTCGATTAATACGAGAAGAAATTGCAAGAGCTTGGAGGTATCTTTGTTATAAGGGCAGCCATTGTTTTTAATCGCATAGAGAGAGACATTGACCATCAATGACAGGTGCTAATGTGTAACTTGTCATTGAACTTGGAGATTTTATTGCAAATCGGTTTATTAATGAAAACAATCGACATCCAAGTGCTAAAGTTTATGATAGCCCATGAGTGGTCCATGTTTCATGCATACAAAGTATGTAGGCATGCATGTAACATAGAAGTGATTCTGAAAAAGCACTTAAAAAGGAAGGAAGGAGCAAATCCATAGAAGATACTTCTTACTAGCGCATGAAACACAAAATTCTCGAATCTCAACACTTGTGCTCTCATTAACCCCAACACAAATTCGGCTGTGGATTAGGTTAATGTATCCAGAAAAGCTTTGTACATAAAGTAACATCATTTTTAAGTCAAAGTATGTTAATGGGATCTATCATCTTTATTATGTTCCCCTCTGATCTTCTTGTCTACTTAGATTTGTGGCATTCATTGAGTTATTTCGTTCTTTAATGTATAGGGAAAGGAAAGAATAGTAAACTAACATGCCATGTGACATAAAAAAGCAACAATCAACGAGGGATGATATTGCCACATAGCCTAGTTTGGGCCTAGGTGATTGCCAGAAACCTAGAAGCACAGAAAATCCCAGCAGCAGCTCATTTAGCAGCATTAAGAAGAATGATGAATGTGGAAACTGTAAGAGGTGCATGAGAAAGCAGCATTGAGAAGTGAGAAAACAGATTCACGTGAAAGAACAGTAATAGCCAGCTTATTCTGAGAGAGAGGTGAATGATTGAGCTGACAAAGTGAATTATATCTCCAATTTGTATATCTGGTATGAATAATTTACCTTCCACACATTGATTTCAACGTGGGTTCTGAAATGGTTCGAGTCTAGAACGTAACCTAATCAAGTTGAAGCAAACTGTTCATTTATCAGCAAAATCAGCAGCTATTGAAACAGTAGTGCTGCATTTAAAAAAAATCCCACTTCAGGAAAATCCAATGTGGAAAAAGGATAACCTGATTCATCCATAATTATTAGATTTAAAAAACCAACAAAAGACAGGGAACAGCGAGAAATAGTACAACCGCAGGGACATGCCAAAGTTGGAGATAAAGGTTGTTTTAATGGCTTGGAATGACAGCTGATCTGACATAAGACCACTTCCTCCACAAGTAGCAAACGGTAGAAGTGCATATTAGGTAAAATTTGGGCAGAAAGCAAAGTGTTGGAGAAGGGGAGCTGCAGAACAAGACAATGGGGAATTAGATGAGAATATGAAAAAGAAAAATGGCTTTCAAGATACAGACAAAAAGTAGGAAGTAGGAGTCCGGAACATAATAAGAACACCCAGCCAGTCTCATATTGCTTTCCGCTTCAGACGAAGCAGTTTGGAGGATAAAAGGAAACTCTGATTTGATTGATCACTGTTGACTTTCATTGCGCATTTTTTCACCTTGGCATTGCATTGCATTTTGTGCTCAAGGAACATAAATTATACAGAAAATATGAGGTCGTGAACTTAAATTATTGAGAAATATTTTTAGTTAAGTAGCTATAAATAATCAAATGACAATGACAGTTATAGGTACAAACATTTTCTTTTGAAACATTCCAAAGGATGGATTATGTGTTAGTGGGAACTAAAGGCAAATAAACTTCTAGCAGAAGGAGATACACAACGGGGAAGGGACGAGGAATTCAGGCCGAGGAACACAAGTTCTTTAGATACTTATCCTACAATTTATAAACCACAATATCTGATAGTGATATGACAGAATAGAGGGGCTCTCTGCCCATAGCAGCCGTCTATTTCTCTCCCTCTCTTTCTTTGTTTTTCTCTTGAAAAGGTGATGGAATTTTAGCATCCCGATGTGATTCCCAGAAAAGCAAACACCTCTGCCAACTGAAGCTACCACAACTTCTTTGAAAGACCAAAAAGATTTGCACCATCTCGGTATCTCCCTTTGCGTTCTCCTCATACCTCAATCTATTTCTCCCCATTCACCCCTCACCCCCACCGCCCCCTTCTTACAGAGTTGAGAGCTTTCTTGTATGTTTTTATTTCAACTCACTTCCTTTGCGCCTCTGCACGCCACACCACCATCCCTCCCCTTCCCCCCACCCTAATATACGTTGCAAGTCTTTCTGCTTTTAAAGCCCTCTTCATCTTTTTTTTTTTGGTTTGAACTTTTGGTTTTTGAGGATTTTGGTTAAGCTGCTACTGAAACTACATGGGTTTGGCGGGAAGCTTGGAATGGGTGAATGGTTATGGTAAAAGGCAATGCAGAAGCCTTTTCTGGAGAATGAGAGCAGCACTAAAGAAAGCTGTGAAAAATGGGGGCAAACAGCAGCACAAGTTCCAGTATGATCCTTCCAGTTATGCTCTGAATTTTGATGATGGTTGTTGCAATATGGGTTCAGGAGCAAATGGAGTCAAACAAGCCAACTTTCAAGATTGTTCTGAAAACAAAAATGTAATGTGGGTTTATGTTCTTCGGGTGAAATCCCAATGATGTTACTGTTCCGTAGTGTCAATTAAGAGTAGGTTTTGCTTCGAAGGTCGGAATAGTCAGTTGAATAGTTTTGTTCATTGCTTGTTACTGAGTGTGATTTTCACTTCAATGTGGGAGTGAAGCATACAGAAGTTGGTCAAGAACATGATCTGATCTTATTTTCCATTGTTTAACTCCATTTTCGCTCGAAGTCTCCTACCTTCAGCTTACAACATTCAGCTCTCTCCCATTACTATTGAAATCCACAATTGCAACAATCCACTTTGATCAAAGACATGCCTGTTTAAATATTCACTTGACACGTAATGTTGTTATTTTAAGCCACCATACTCCAATTCCAAACAAACATACATGTTTAGTTTGGACAAACACTGTCATCTACGAAATCGATACGGAGGACCATTCATCAGGGTGCTCATACAGCCTTCCGTAGCCCAGAAACTTAATTTGTTAAATCTTGCTTTAATTAATAGACATGAATTCACCATATGAGAATGAACTAATAAAGAGAAAAGAACAAGACAACAGGACAATATCAACAGGTGCAGGTTAAAAATTGGTTATGCAGCATCTGAAGGAAATGAGGCTACAGTGCTGTAATACTAAAAGAAAATTTTTCAATGAAATCCCACAATCTTAAAAAGAAAATGCATTGACAATCAATTATACAAGGGCTTAAGGCCACTGAACATCACCGATAAAGAGAATTAACATCATCCATCCAACAAATTCCCAACTACAGTTATTTTGCAACATGGATACATGCATGATCGATCCTTTCATTAGGCTCGATCTACTCAACCCAGACCGCTTGAATCCTCCACATTTACATGACTTTCAAACGGCAGTATCTTCTAGTGCTGCTGTAGATAAATTGTTTCTGCGAGGATAAGCTGCTTTCTCATCAAGTTGATTCTGAGCCCATATCAGCATCTTCAGCAAATTTGGAAGTTTTGGATCTATACAAAAAAAGCCATATCATACAAAAATGATTAACCCTTGAGAAATAGAACTCAAAATACATCAGCAAAACTGTAGAAAAATACATCCGAGGCACGCAGAAAAGATCCAAGTAAAAGTAAAAACCAAAATCCTTTACCGAAGACCAAAACAATTTCTAATAACTTCAGTTGTTCACATTTCTTTGTTTATTAGTATCCCCGATCTCCAATACAGAAATCACTAGAATTTCAATTAATCTAGATACACACAAATACAACTGAGGAATTATTTCTTTGAATAAAAAGACGCCTATGCCAAAACTAACAATCAGAATCACTAGTAACCTTTGAATATGTAATTCATGTCCTAAAGAATATGCAACTGCTAGCAAAAATCTGCTAAACAGGCAAGTACTACAATCTAAAGCTATAGAAAATTTCAAAACAAAGTAATTTTGAAGAGTATTCTTTTTAATTAGAAGAATATCAAGCACAAAATTTCATGTCATAAAAATTGTCAGAGTTGGCACTGACGGCAGATGTACAAACCTTTTTCATGACTCTGACTTGTAAGGATGGCTGCGTTAACCTCACTGGCTGTCTTCAGGCGCTGTGATATGTCCAAAAGATCTCCAACAGGGCAGTTGGAGACATCTTCAAAAGCCAGTAGAGAAACAGTCCTCTCCAACTCTTCAAAGAAGTTTTGCTGCAGAAAACTCTATTTTTCTTAGAATCAAGCAACAGCACCAAACAGACAAAGATACAACTGAAGAGTAAACAAATACGGCAATCAATGAAGCTCAACTGTGAAGAGAGAACAATGACAGCAAAAGACAATTTCAAGAGCATTAACTTAATATGCAAAACAAGTAGGCAAAACAAAGTCATGATGAACTGAAAACTACATTTTCTTCTCCTCTTGGTGCGAGGTCTTCCTGAGCAAACTCTAGCGCCTCTTCTACTTTTCCATTCCGAATTAATTCTATTAACCTCTGCTGTTGGAGATGGAAAAACAGTTGTGGATTTGTATCCAATATCTGCACACAGAATTTTCAGAAAACAAAAATTAAGACCCAAACAAAACTAAATTTGACAAAACGAAGACCCAAGCAGAAAGACAATCCCATACATCTTCTACTTCACATAGAGATAAAACAGTCTGCAAACTTCTAGTTTCAGATAATATCAACTGGATGGGTTTGTGCCTTGTTTGAAAAGCATTCCTGGTTCCTACAATAATTTCAAAACATGTACTATGTATTCCCTCTTATTTTACTTTACTGCAGAGCATTTGTATGAGTTGAGAAGGAACTCATGGCAACTCTTGTCATCCAACACCATCAGCAGCAGCCATCTGGTTTGGCCATCAACAACCACAAAACCACTGTCAATAAAAAAACTGAAATCCTTTTAATTTCCCTTTTTGCTTTTTAGTTTTTCCTTTTTTTATCTTTACTTAGTAATTAATTAATATCTTTAATCGTGCAAATAGTACAATGTTTGGATACAGTTAACCTGTCATATTATATCTAATCTTGTGACATTAATATATCTTATCATATCTAGAGTAGCAATTGCAACATAATAGTAAGCAGATAACAGATAAGGTTCACCTTAGGGCTTAATCTTTGCTTTCGTTCTTACATACATTTACATGCTCATCAAAACTATAATGTTGTTACCGGAAGCTAGGATGAAAAGTAAATTATATGACCCAATTATAATAAAATTAACAATCAAAAACTCATTATTGCGGAAGTTGATGTAGAACTAACAATTGTCACAAATGGGCTTAGGAATCTTATCATGTGTCAAATAGGTAAGTCATTACCTAATATGGAAAATTCCTAATTGCAAATCCTTTAAAGATTTTTTATGCTGCATATCAAAAAATAAATAGAAGTTTCACTGCATACACGGATAGCATATACACTTCATGGATGCTGTTCTCTGAAAACACCCAACATTCAAAATAAATGATTGTTAAGCCAAATAAAAACAATAACATTGTGAAACTGCATCGAAGTATGTCATGCTATCACATCATAATCGTTCAGTTGCATGTAATACTACTTGTGAATATCATTTGAGCCTGATTAAGCATCTTACCTCAGGGTTTAAGTCATTAACTTTCTCGATGGCATCTTCAACATTCCCACACCGGACAGCCTTTTTAACAGCCATGCGATCGTTGCAAGATCTATGTCTGCTATTTTTCAATGAGGAAAGACAACAGTTCATAAACCAACCATTCATGCCACAAAGGAAGAACATGGCATGCCAATAATAAGAGCACTGCATTAAAACAAGAAACAAGCACTAAGGATACGTTCAATTCCAGATTCCATCCAGAATTACGCAGCAGCTTCAACATAACCTTCGGTGACAAGGAAATTCATCACTAACTTATTCATATCATCTTTCTTAATCTTTACATCATTGAGCTTCTTCTCCCACTCCTCCCTAGTAATCACTTTCTCCGATGTAGCCTGAGCAAAGACATTCCCAAATAAGTTCCTGGCATTCCCTTGACTTACTCATTCCTCGTTTTAAACTTAACTGAACTTCACTCTTATTGAAGTTTTACATACACTATTATGTAACTTCAATTATGACCACGATGCTGCGGTGAGATTAGAGGTGACGAAAAAAATTTTAACCCACGAATCCGATACTATTCACTTGTCAAGTTTAAATCTAGGGCTTACATTTCACAGCAACCAAACAGAACTCCCAATATACATAAAAAACAAACAAAGTTACAAACCAGATGCTCAAAACTCATTAATTCAATGACTTTAGCATACTGGAAACGAATAAATTTACCATGAAATCACTTCTTAAAGCCCAGTAATCAGAAAAATAAACATTAATGATTCATACAATCCAGATAAAAATCATTACCATTGCCTCGATCTCAGCCAGCTGACGAAACACAATGCAGAACAGTGACATCAATGCACCGCCACCTTCATTCCCACTAATTTCTGGTTCCCGGAACCGAAATCTAAGAAAAGGGAAATCACAAATTTAATCAATCGATGGAAATAATGGAAACCCAGATTACATGAAAACTTAGAACAGTTGTTGAAAGAACAAGTACCAGAGACATGAGTATTTTTTTTCCTTTTTTTTTCTTTTTAAATAATTACGTTCTTATTTATTTCTGTGCAAGCCGGCGTCACAGTTTTTCATTTTTACTTCTTTGATGGGTTTTGATGACTAACGATGTTCTGCTTTTGCGTTTGCGTTTGCTTTCGCCTTCGCTTTTGCTTTTGCTTTTGGGTTTTTATTTTTATTTTTTAGTTAAATGGTCCAATTTTGAGCCCATAGGTAATTTTACTCCACTCTAAAATTATATTGTAATTATAATCAAATTAGTCATTTTTAAACAAAAATATCTACAATTAGAGGTAATTTTTAACCTAATTTATTGAATGGATATTAATTTTTAAATTTTAATAAATATAAAATAATATAATTATTAAATAATTAATATAATATAATATTATTAATAATTTTATCCGATTTAAATTTAAAATTTTTAATATATAAATTTAATTATAATTCG
>CP135572.1:3697944-3750101 GCA_032401905.1 Swietenia macrophylla
AGGATAATTGAATAGGTTTAGTACTTGTAAAATCTTATTTTCGTCTTATAAAAGATTCTCATTTTTAAAAATAATAATATTCAATTTTTGTCTTTTTAAAATAAATATTTATGATTTAACAAATTTTAATGATTATGAAAATATTTCATAATAATTAAAATAATTCTATACAAACAATCAATTTATAATAACTATTTATATGTGTTCATATTATATGATTTTATATATGTTTATTAAATTAAATAGTTTATATTTTTTATACAAGTAAGTAATTTACAGTATTATCCTATTAAAATTATCACCAGTTTATATATATTTATTAAATTAAATTAAATATTAAAAATAATTTTTAGTGGTACTTTCTATTAATTTTTTAAAATTTTAGGAGAGATATGCTAAAAATATTATTAATATTTAAAATTATATATACAGTTTTTTAATTATTTTAATTAGTCAATTATAAGTTAAATATAACTGCTTTATTATTGAAGATTTTTTTAAATTTTTAAATATATATATATACATATATATAATTTCTCCAAACTTTAGAAGAAATATTTAAAAATATCTCTTTTGAGAAAGTTCTTTTGTCCTATTTCCCAAAGAAAGGAAAACGAATTAAGACGTATGCATTGATTTAATTAATATGATAATTATAAGATATGATTCTTCTCTCCGAGGTTAGATGGTCCCATAATCAACACTTTCAAATTAAGACAAAGTCCCATTAATATAATATATGACTCTGGTTACTACATAGCTTTCTCATGTCTTGTCACTAACATATCAAAGAAAATGACTCCATGCTGTTATAAGCATGGAGATTAATGATATAAACTTGATTATTTTGAGAGAGCAGCTGGGTGTGGTAAATTATTCTTTTAAGTAAATTTTTTTTTTAAAACATTCAGAAAAAAATTAGGCAAGTTAAAATAAAAAAATAAAAAGTTATCATGTTTATATTATAAAATAAATATAAATTTATATAATATTAAAAATAATATAGAACTCGATTTTACGTTATTTTTGTGTACCTTCGTGTATTGTATTGATTATTAAATATGGATTAGAAATCAATAATCACTGATGATAAAATAAAGGAGGGATAAAAAGAAAAATAAACCAACACAAATTAGATTGTAAAACTATGAATTAATCCCTAATTAAGATACAATTAAAGAAGGACGCGTTTATGTTGTCATCCACAGAAGGAAGACGACAATCAGGCAATGATCTTTTTAATGGGCCAATACCAGAACGATACATCAATATTAATAATCTTTTAGCATATGCATGAGACAATCATTCCATTGTGAATTAAAAGCACATGTTGGCCATGTCCACTTTGATGACATTTGGTAATCCAAGATTATCTTGTAATTAATCAACTTATGATTAAGACATGGAATAATCATACGTCATTTCTTTGAAATTCATGGCTCTAAATGATTTTTTCTTCCATATCTATAGTCTTCTGTTAGGTTTATTTCTTTTTTATTAATTAAATAATAGAGAATCAATTTATGGATGCATGCTAGAAATACTGGAATTAATTAATTAATTAATTAACCATTATGCATACATCAACCAACATGACATGTGGTATGGTCTGCCATCACCATAATCTTCTCAAATCAAGATAAATATAAAGATTCTAGACAATGTTGACTATTCATTCTCTTCTTCTTCTTCTTCTTCGTCCCTGATTACATGCCACAATTGTGAAACTAGCTATCTATATTCATGAAGAAAATGTGTTGTTGTCCCACTAAACTGAAGATTTATTATTAATAATACTAATTAATGATGAATAATTTCACCTGCAATCGTTTCTATAATTACAGTACTAGAAAGAAATTAATCAGCTGATTATCATCAAAATCCTTCTAAATATCAGTCCATTTTCGAGGAATAATCGAGCAAGTTATCAGTCTGCCGTGAAGATAATGAACATATGAGTTGTGTATTTATATATATATATATATGTAGATATATATATGCTATTATCACAAACATGATCCATGTGCCAATTCATGGATTCCAATTCATGCTAGGATGTTGAAACTGTTGCCGCAAGTTACTTGCATCGCCGAGCGAGCTAAGAAGGTTAGTACTGTTCGGGTTGAACTGCACGTTCTGTGGAAGCTGATTGAGCAAAGAAACAAACGGGTTGTTGTCATCTGTTGCTGCGCTTCCGCTGTTAAGATCACGATGAAATCGCTTGCCGGAAGAAGAAGCCAACGAACCAGCAGGTTCGTTCCAGAACTGCGGCGGCATTGCTCGTTTAACAGGGAAAGTGTTTATGGTAGAAGGTGAGACGATGGACATATTTGCCGGCTTGGAGGTGGAAGAAGCTAACTGTGAATTGCAGCTGTTTTGTTGTATGCCTTCTTCGGATAGCATACCTTCAAAGAAATGTTCATCATGCTCGAGTAATGAACCATAGCTTGTATTTTTTCCAGCCGGTGGTTTGGGGTATTGATGAATAGAAGTTGGCAGCGTCCCATACATGTCCTCAAAACCATCATCCTTGTCTCTCTCCATTGGCCTGTGCTGGTTTTTTTTCTTGTAAATCCGGCACAAAACCCAATCATCAAGCTGCGCACAACAAAGTAAAACCACTCCGATTACTTGTATAAATAAAAAGATTAACCATTGAATAAGAGAAGCTTAGAGATTATTGATTAACATACCCTTAAAGAGTTTTTCTTGCTAGATAAATCAGGAGCATGAGGCTTAGCTCCAGAGTTATTGTCAACCAGGCGATATTCATGCATAATCCAATTGGATTTAATCCCTTTTGGAGGCTTACCACCATAAAAAACCAGAGCTTTCTTAACACCAACTTTCTGGTTTCCATCAGATGTTAATATAGGCTTATCTGTCCCGGTTGCTTTCCAATATCCTGAAGTTGCAGCCCTGTTAGGCCTGGCTCCGTTAGGATATTTCCTGTCTCTAGGACTGAAAAAGTACCACTCTTGTTCCCCAAACGTAGCCTTACCTATCAAAAAGAAGAAAAACCCAATATGAATTGGCAAATCATAGACTCATATGAATCAAATCATAATTAATTATTGATTAATCAATCTTACTTGGGAGCTCCCATGGATCAAACTTGTAAAGATCAACCTCTGCAATAATTGTAACAGGAAGAGGAGCTGATGCAGCCTTCTTTTTGAGGTAGTGGACGACGAGTTCTTCATCGGTGGGGTGGAATCGGAACCCGGGTGGCAGCTGCGGGTGCTGCGAGCTCGTCGATGAATCAGTACTCTCCATTAATGATAAGAAATTACAATTTTTTTAAGCTAACAATCTTTGTCTTTTCCTATGGAAATATCAAAGATGGAGGATTTTGGGGTTGATAAAAAACCATATGATAAACATCAATGCGTTAAATGTAATAATGCAATGTATTTTCAGACGGGTGGGGAGGGGGGGAAGTATGGGTGTGGGCGACAGAGAGTGGCTGTTAGGTGCTGATAAAGTGCCTAACGGGCACCGTTGATCACACGACAAGTGTTGATCCTAAGTCAATGATAAGATGACACGTGTAGGAGTGGATAGTGGGGACCACATACAATGGGGAACCAAATATGCGAGGGGCAGCTTTTGGTGGTCGGAGCTTTGGAACTGCCTGTACGCTTTGTAATTTGTATGTCATGCTTTTCTAATGCAACAGCCAAAATCTCAACATCACTAGTCCAAATAACAATTTTCCTTTTTCAAAGATTAGTGGGAGGGGTTTCGCACGTGTGCCCATTCTAAATTCAATTTAATTTGCATAGACCCTTTTATATTATGACTTTGTGACATAATTTTTTCTTTTCAAAATGTCAATTTCATGCATAGTTGTATTCAATACGTGCGAGAGAAGCCTTAGTTTGAAATAAGAATTGTCTGCATGTTAAAGTAAATTTCAGATTGATTGTTTCTATTTGTTAATTGTGGTTTTAAAGTAACGTTTATTGTGTGATAAAATCACTGAATATTAAATGGTACAAGTCATACCCTGGAAATAGACCCAAAACAACCATGCAAGTCAATGTACGACTCCTCACGAGGCAGTCTGTGAAAATGATCGAACACAATACTACAGAGACGTTGATCATACTTCTGGCATTGTCAGGTTTGGAACCTACTTCGATGTAAGAGATGGTAACAGTTACCAAGGGATCAAAGGATTCAGATACCGCAAGACATCAAAGGTATATGCATATGCATGTAAAGCTGAGTTCTGTTTATTAATTTTAACTGTGATGGTGCTTAACCTAATCCAAACTTTTGGCTGTAATCTTTAGCTAAGAACGGGGAGGAAATTGAAACGGCTGTATGCGTACTCTGCGATGGTTTCTCCCTCTTGTTTCCCTTACTGCTCTGTGAAATTGGCAAAGTTAATCCCATCTGTAAAATAGGTTAATGTTCTTGTGGTATAACCCTAATATATACAAGAAAAAAAAATCGATAGAACAAAACGGTATTATAGTGATCAATTGAAGAGAAATCTACTTTCATGTATATAATATATAAAAAATATTAAATTATAATTTTAAGGTGATCTTAAATTTTTTTAAGATTTTAAAGTTTTTTAATAAGTTCATGAAATATCTATATAAAACCTAAATTTTGAAATTTTAATCAACCGTTTTATTTTTGCGTTTGCTTTCACGTAATCTCAAAATTAATTTTTTTTTATAATTTTTGTCTTTTATTAATTATCTCATTAAAATGTATAGTGAAAATTTGAACCATGTAAAATCATTTTTGAGAAAATGATTAAGACTCTTTCTTTATGCACAAGATAAATGTTGTTCATTGGTTTTATATGTATGCTTTCATTTGTAGTTCTGTTTCGGTCTTGAGGATCTAATATGACACTCAAAAAGTGTCCTTATAGTTGTATCTATTTAATGTCAATTTACTTCCCATTTTCTTTTCCGGGTTCTTAGCATTTTCTGTCTTATCTTTATCTTGCCTTTTGTTTCATTGCCAAATTAGATATTTCAAATCACCAATTCGCAAAATTCACGACTTCAATTAATTTTCAAGGTGGCATAGCCAATTTTTCACAGGGGATACGCAATCATCAATTTGGGATAACCCGCCAATTATGTTCCCGAAGATCGCATGTGGGAGATATACAGAAATTGCAAACGCCTAACAAAAGAATAGATCACATGAACTTCTGCTTCCTCTCTTCCGCGACATGCATGCATGCTATTTGAAATTTGTATCCATATGTTCATCTACTCTTCGATATGCTGTTTGAAGTTTAGAACAATGACAGTCATCAAAAAGGCAAAATAAAGCCACTGAATATGTCTTCCTAGGATGATCTCATTATGAAAATGTAGTAAGTAAATTTCAAACGTATAAATGATGAAAAAAAATTGAAATAACTCAAAGGGTTTTGCCCTAATTGATTACTTGATGTTGGTTTGCAATCGACATTAGAATTTCTATGCATTCAGTTCTCTGTTGTTATAACTTTCAATCTATTGCATACGAGTTTGATTATAATATATTAGATATAAGATATATTTAATTTTTTTAATTTTATGTTTATCATTTCAAATTTAATGTTCGTATTTCAAATTTTTACATTATTTATTTTAAATTTTTCTTTTAAAATGTAAGATATATGAATATCTTAGCCAAATGGATTACCTACTTAATATTGTGAAAGTGTACATCAGCTAGTTTTGTTCAAGTTTCAATTCCTGTCACAATAACGAGTGAGACGGTAAACAGTTGCTATTCTAGTTAATTACCCAATCACCAAATCATCCACTAATTAATCTACCAGACTTACCTCAACTTCAATAAAACCTAATCAAATAAGCACCTCTTTCAATTGCCACTAGTAAGTTTTGCAGTTACTGTGTCACATTTAACTACAACATAACTACATTTCTCCATGAAGTTTTGTCAAGTTTATTATCTTCTTGTTCATCAGAACAAGTCATTTTTTTTTTCCTGATAATCCTTATAGATTTGGAAGTAGTGGAATTACCTTTTACAATATGGAAAAGATAGACATAAATATATGTCAAGATATGGTGATATGGTTGTGCAATGGCAAGAGATTTGAAAGTTTTATCAAGATAATGCAACTTAAAAGCTGAAACAAGGCCATTAGATGCACAGATTTCACAAATGGGTGTCTTAATCTAATTTAATAAATATCACTTGCCACTTTCCAAGTAAAAAACAAATATTAATGCTTCTTGTTTGTTTGGTTTAAATAGGTAATCATCAGAAATTAAAGAGTATGTACCACCTAACCTTAGGATCCATCTCACTTCTGAATTTTTTTTTAAAATAAATCTTGATCGTTGAATTTGTATTTAATTGGTAGATATACATATTGGGATTGTATATATGTATGTGTGTGTGTATATAGCCGTAGGGTGCATTAAAGACTGATTTTGACATAAAATACTTTCAAGGGTAGGAAACGTTTTCATACAACTAACATTAGCAATATTAACTTTCTCAACAAGTATTTGATAAATACTTCTCCTCCCTTCTTTTGTTTCTTTAAAGTACTTTCGCTTGCGCTTTTTTTTTTTTAACTTAAACAGATACTCATACTTAATGTAAATAAGTAGATATTAGTACGTGGTATAATTGATAATTAAATATTTATATTGTATTTTAAAATTTTAATTTATATTATAAAATATAAAATTAATTTATAAATTTTATTAAAATTTAATTTAAATTATTTATTATTAATTATATCAAGTGTTAACATTTTATTGAAAATTAAAAAAAAAAAAAGATTAGTCCTTGTCTGTTACAACTATCCTAATCCTTGTGCCATTACACCAACTCTTACCAGAGCAAAATAAGCAATAATTCTAAAACCCACTATCATTACTGCCTGTGCTGCACAGATTTAATTCCAAGAAAATCTCCCACCAAACATGCAGCATTCGAAGCACTAGCATAGGTATCACTAGCCTTGTATTGAGTCGACAATGGGAGCTTGTAAGAGTAATATGTGAAAGATAAGTACTCGAACCAAGACATTAAAGCCGCACATGATGGACAAAAATTCCACCCGTCAGAAGAAGGAAGAGAGCAAGAGTTGTTGCAACTGTGAATGCCATACATATTCTGGTTCATCGCCATTGCACCAATGGCGAGCCCTAGGCTTTGACCAACCAAGGTAGTGTGGAGAGTAACAGAGAGAGTGTAGAAGAAATTTATGGCGGTGGGTTTGAGACCTCCCATCGAGTATGTCACGACGACGAAAGCTACTGCAAGAGGAAGCTCCACCGGCAGATCAGCAGTAGTTTTTGCCATGAGATAAGATGATAGCCTGTACGTGCCAGAAGATCTTTCCTTTCATAGCATCACTCGTCGAGAGGAAAAGTATGTACGGCCTGGAAGAGAGGGAAGACTCCCGCAAATCTGCTGTAGAAATAAAGCAGTCCAACCTGTAATCACAATGCAGTCAACAAATTTGATCACACATATAGTTATAACAAGCAAAACATATGTAGTATTTATATACCTGGTCTTGCATGTTAGCAGTACCAGATTGCCACCACATCAGACCTGTCATGGCGGCAAGAACCAAAACCTGACCAATTTTGGGACCAGAAAATGACTCATGCCTCCTTTCTTTCAAATCTTTTCGAAGCAACACAAAGAATTGCTGCCACCAAGTTGTGCTCCACTTGCCATTCTTCTCCTTGTCTGAACCAATTAGACAATGATTGCCCACATCCTGAAACTCTGCTTTTCAGTTTGTTTTACGGCTTCTCTGTCCTCTCTTGGATTTTCCAGAGACAAAAGCTACATATTCAAAATTTATTTTCCCACTAAATAATATGCAACAATTGCTTAAATGTATGGTTCTTAAGTAAGAAATTAAATTAACTACATACCATTGGCAAGATCTAACAGGAAATCAGAAGGATTCATGGCTAGTGACGGTTTATATCCAATGCTGGCGAAGTAATTCATGCATCGCCCCCTTCCCAAAGTAAAGATTGCAGCCTTCTGATAACAGCAATACCTTGTTGAACGTGTAAAATAGGCTATTGGCAGGTTGGTGTATAGTCATCAAAATTGTGCGTCCGTCTTTAACCTATCTCCACAACGATAACAAATATTTCCTTAGTAATGGTTGATTCAAGACCTGAAGTGGGTTCATCAAGATACAAGAGAGTTGGATTAATCAACGGTTCTTTCCCTATACTCAGTCTCCTCCTTTATCCGCTAGATATTCCTTAAATTGTCCGCCGACAATGGTGTTCTTACATCGCGTCAGACCAAGTTGACTTATTACTGCTTGAGCCTGCAAGATTCTCTCGTTTGGTAAAACTACTGGACAAGCGAAGAATGGCAGTGAAGACTAGTGTTTCAGTGACAGTGAGGTTCGGATTGAACACATTGCTCTAAGCTACAAATCCAGTTTTCTCTTCACTGTTGCAGAGAAGGGTTTTAGGTTATGCTTCCTGCTGTTTCTCCAGTAATAATCCGGACTCCCAGAGCTGTCAGAAGAGTTTTTCTCCCACTGCCAGAAGGGCTTAATATGGCAAGCAATTCACCCGGAGAACTGCACCACTGATGCCTATCAAGATAATTTCTCCTCGGATTTTCCACGTTTAAAATGACAGCATCCTCCAGTCTTGATTTTGATCTTATGCACATCATCTTCTAACTGAAAATAATTGATTGAAGAAGATTAACATGATGGACAAAGCCTATAAACAAATAAAAATTAAAAGAGCGTGTGATTTCCATTATGGTGACTAGCAGGTTTGCTTTCTTACAAATGTCTTCTGCATTTCGACCTCCCTGGCTTTGGGCTTCCAAGCTCTCAATCTCAGTTTCCATTTTGTTTGAACTTCGTCTTAGCACCCCATGTTCTATGCAAATGAATGCACTGTCCTGGTTTCATACGAGTATGGCGAAGTATATAAGATGAAGTGAAGGAGCATAAACACTTCACGCAATAGATGTAATTTTCAGGCCATTTTGAGTGTAGAGTACTCTCTCATCCCGTTTTATGTTTTTGCTGACAATTTAAGACGTGGAATTTTTACTAATCGTGACCTCTAGACAGTAATTCAGGTCACCTCTTTCATTGCGTTTACCTAATCAGAAATGAGATTGAACTGAATATGAGAGGCATAGTACTGTACAGTTTTTTTTTTTTTTCCCTCTATTCTGAACCATAATAGCTTAGCAATTTGATACGATAAAACTTCAAAGATACTAGTACAGCCGTGCTAGAGCAAACTTGTTTGCCTCCGCCTATTTTGAGTATATATAAAAATAGAATATTAAATAAATTGATCAGAATTTTTGGAGAGAGTTTGAAACCTCCAAAGAGTGCTTAGTATTACATTAAAGTTGATAAAAATCAAAGAATATCCTTTATTCTTTATCCATTCATTTTAAATAATAAAATTTTCTAACCATTCTCACAAAATAAATAAACAATGTGTCAATAATTAGAGAAAAAGTTTTAAGTAGAATAAATTAATAATACTGATACAGTAATACTATTTAATTAATGAGATGAAAAAAATATATTTATTTATAATGGATAAAAAAATTAATAAAAATTTTATTATTTAATTAATATAATAAAAAATTATAAAATATTATATTAATATTTTTTTACTTGCTATCAATAAATATATTTTTTTCATTTTATTGATTATGTAATTTCATCGTGTTAACAATACTGACATAATAAAATTATTATATTTAAAATTTTTTTATAATTACGGTCAATAAAATAGTTAAATTTTACTTGTTTCACCGGATAATTTGACTTTTTCAACAAAAAAAAAATTTAACTTATTTAAATAATAATACTCAACAATTAAAATACAAATATAAAATACTAGAAAAGATAAAAGTCACCTGACAGATAGCAAGACAATTTGAAGGAAAACCAGAAGAGTGTTCTACTGAAACGTACAAAACCAGAAACACGTGTAAGAAAATTATAGTTGATTTCGGAGTTGGAATCTGATCACTCATTACTCAATAATACTCTGCATTCTGTCGTGTCAAGATCGGGGAAAGCCCAGCTTTTTCATCCTACAAACCAAATCTTGCCATGACTCACTTTTGCACTACATGTACATTAACCATGATTTCCACCATATCTGCTTGTGCAAAGTGGTACAAATTGCTAGTTTGAGTGGATTCATAAAATCTTAGGCCACCACTGTAATATAATAATTACATTATTTTGCTAAGTGGGTTTCCCATTAATAACCCTTAATTTTGAAGTAAAAATTAGGGTATAACGTACTCTTGTACTATCATTACTTGATCGAAATCGTAGATTCCAGCAAATTCGTCGTGAGCTTGAAGTTTGATGGGTATGAATAGCATTATTGTCAACAGAGTGAAGAAAACCTTGGAAAAGAAAATGTAAGAAGCTTTTCCTCGAACAGGGATACAACGTTTCACGATGAAAAGAAATACCTTTGCTTCCAAGTTGTGATATTAAAAACTTCGTCTTTGTCTCAGAACTTCCTTGATAGGTTGACATCTTTGCAGTTGAACGGTCTGAAAGCCTTCTTCAATCTCTAAATTGGGTTAAGGATATACATCTTGCAAGCATGACGGGCAACATTTGCAGTCAATTCATAACGTTTGTTCCTCGAAACAAACGAATGCTGCAATAAAAATGTCGGCATTTATATTTAAATTAGCATGCTAACTCATTGTATTCAAACAGGGCTACTCTGTTTCTGTAACTATATATAAAAATAAAATGAAAAGAGTTTTCGGAAGCATTATTATACCATCCACAAGTCTCTGACAATAACGGGAGTTGACGAAGAAAGACCAATTTCTCTCCATCCAACAGATATGGGAGCTCGAGAGTTGCACCTATTCCATAACACTACCACCACTCTTCGTTTTGTCAGCGGCCCTGCCCAAATCTGCATCATATACATTGATGAGAAAATGTGATTGATCGGGTTTAAAAGTTTATTATTATTATTAGTTTTAATTTAACTGGGATATAAATACAATTCTACAGTATGTTACAATGTATATACCTCTAGGCCGGCCTTTGATCTGATTTTCCTTCCTTGAACTCCCAGTGGATCCTGATTAACATCTGTCACTTCTTTGTTTCCAAGGATCTTAAGAGTTTCTCTGCTTGCAGAATGAATGTCGCATCCAATGAGCAGAGGAGCCTGTATCAAAGCAATGTGTTTAGGTTACGTATATACATCAGCTGCAGAATCTGAATACAAGTTGGAAGTAGGGAGAGTCACTTTCATGAGAGCCCACATACTAAAATGAGAGCGGTACTCTTCCAGGCTCATCCCACCATTGCCCACTTCCAATATGTCAGGATCTGTTCTATCAGGATCCGAAAATTAGAGAAATGAGAAAACTCACCAAAGAAATTTTAAGTTATAATCTAGATTTACATGAACGACAATTATAGTAGCGTACGATAGCATAATAGTAATAGCAAATGCAGTTACCATTCCACCTGCCAGGTCCTGCATATCTCCCCCAAATATTGTTTTGATCCGCAATGGATGTGATACTAAAAGAATGAACAATAAAATTTTTGATGAACTAAGATCAACTGGACAAGTTATACCTCTCCCATGCGTCCTTAATGTCCCCTGTAGTTCTCCAGGCATTACCATACCTACTAGCCCATTTTGCAGGATTTTCTTCTCCCCTAAGAGAATGTATTCCTATGTTAAAAAGCCTTTCGGACAACATAACACCAACGGTTTGCAAATACTCGAGATCATTTCAATAATCCAATCCTAAATTTTAGTTTACTAATCATTATGTTCCATGGAATGTTCGAGTGAATTACCATTCACATAAGGAATAAAGGATTGGCCGGCCAGCCTTGAGCAATGCGTAACTCATCTTAGCATATCTGCGCACGGATTGAGTGATTTCCAGGATATACAAACATTACTGCACCTAGATTTCTGACAAAGTATTGTTACCTTTCTTGTGGTTTGGAATCATCATGGTAGCAATTATCATACTTCAAGTAGTCATGTCCCTGTATCAAATTCCCTTAATATGTTCAGTTTGCTTCATCAGCTTTATCTATTGCTTAAAAATGTACCATCACTAAAGGTTTTGTGAAAGTAAACTATAGGATGCTAACCCATAGGGCAAAGGTTCTTGCATCTTGTTCTTCAAGCCCAAGAGAGCCTGGCATTGTCTTGCTACACGTTCTATAACTGGAAGTACAAGGTCACATTTTTAAAATTTTTATGGTGCTTGTAATTTTTAAATTCCTATACGTGATTGAAATAATTTATTATATCATATGCTATACCCAGCATCAGAATAAATCCCTAGTCTTAAGCCCTTAGCATGAACATAATCTGCTAGAGCCTTGATTCCAGAAGGAAATGTTGAAGTTTTTGCCTTTAAATTACCCCTCCAGTCTCTTTCCCTTTCTGCCCAACAATCATCTGCTTTTCCAAAATCACTCACAAATATTAGGAATAGTAGAAATTAAGTGCTTTTCTCTGAGTCTACAGGGAGTTTAAAACTTACCAATATTTAAATTTTTGTATCCAAGTGCGCCAAACCGGTTGAGACGAGCAACAGCTGTTTTTGGGAATCAAACAAGACTTGAAATGGTCAATTTCACTGAAAATTAAAAAGTTTCATAAGATTCATAGGGATAAGTATTTCTGAATAAACTCCATTAATGACTTGAAACTTTGACAA
The DNA here is from genome assembly GCA_032401905.1 of Swietenia macrophylla. Taxonomy (NCBI): domain Eukaryota; kingdom Viridiplantae; phylum Streptophyta; class Magnoliopsida; order Sapindales; family Meliaceae; genus Swietenia; species Swietenia macrophylla. The sequence continues at coordinate 3,710,659 of CP135572.1, forward strand.
GAAACCCACAATTCTCTCCCTAATTTGGTCATCAAACAGGAGTCTTGAAGTATAGTTTTGTTTTTTCAGAGAGTGTGTCAACAGACCACTGAATGGTCCATTTAGTATTTTGAAACAATCAAATTGTTGGACTAATTCCATGTCTGCATTAGGGAATGAGAATATTTCATGGGTTCAGTTATAAAATTAAAATGTTTTCTAAAAACATTTCAGAACCTTGAAATTCAAAACATTTATACGAACATGCATGAATATGCATATATTATATAAGATTAAAAGAAACTTCCAGAAATCAGTCTGAAAAATCTTCTCTGCAGACACCGTCAAGCGAAGCATTCAAGCTGAGGATTCGTAATACTAGAACAGCATGAGACAAAAAGTGAACGATTATAGTAGACCTCCATGAAGTATATCACAACATATTATTCAAGTCAAGGCGAGGATTCATAATTCATTGGTTCTAACAGACCTCCACAAGGGTAGTCTTTTAAAATATAATAATTACTAGAAAGAAAGCAAAAGGTGCAAAAGAAAAAGTTTATCGGTAGCCTTGACCATCTTCTCATCTATATTGCATTGATAGTGATTCCAGCTGTTCCATCTGCACACAAATAAGCCAGAATTTAGTTATTAATTAATCAATTCAGTCTCTCTCTCTCTCTCTCAAACTTTGAAAGCCAATGAAATTGAAACCAGGTCAATAAAGAGAAAAGAAAAATGAAATTCCCCATTTCCACGGCTGCTGCTGATGTTGACAGCAGCAGCAACATTAATTACATTGCAGCTGCTACACGGAATAAACGAAACAGCAAAGAAAAACCCAACTGTGAAACTAAAACCCATTCTCATTTTCATAGGAAGATGCAATGTATGATGCTTTCTGGGATCTGATACATGTCATACGAAGAAGAAAAAGTGATGGGTTAATAGCTGAAGAAGATGGGAAAATACATGATATCAGACAATATTACTGTACTTGTACACGCAAAATTAACTAATAAATAATGCACATGGATAGGTGTACCTGTCGGTGGGAGAACAGCAAACAAATCTTTCCAGATAGAGTGGGGACATGCATCGTTTTTCTTTTGGTCCATCTTCTTCTCATATTGCACTTCAGCCAAGCATGCCATTAACAAAGAAACTACACCACAAGGCATGGGAAAGAACTTGTTTGTTTGTAACATAAAAGCATCACCAAACATTGGAAATTTGCAAACACGCTACGTGTTGCCTACCACAAACGACCTTACAATTGCAGTTGCATTTTTAATAAATTACACTAAAAGAATATTTGTAAATAGAAAAAGATCGGAATTCGCTAAATTTTATGCAATTTATTACATTATTTCTCAATTATTATGTTAATATATTTTTAATAATTGAGATTAAATTTAATTTATATAATTCATACATCATAATTAATATATATATTAAATTTAATTTTAATTATTAAAAATATAAGGATGTAGCAGTTGAAAAATTAATATAAAAAATTATATAAAGTTAAAATATTTTAGACCTTTTATCTCGTAAAAATTATAATATTTATTTATATTCAATTTGTGTGAAATGTTTGAGAACCAATTCACCATGTCATATTTGATTAATCTCCGCAACTTCAGGTCAACTCGCAAATTTTTTTTTCTTGGTCTTTCCGGGGGCGGTGGTGGTTTCTCGTGCTTTTGCGCTTGGTATCGATGGTAGTCATTTTCATGGCCAAGTATTCATAGAATGTATGCTTGATATTCAAGTTCAACATCTTAGCCTATTTGTAATGACCTTGAAAAAAATGTGTGATCACCTGTTGAATGTTATATCATCCATGGGGGTGGTCCTGAGTTTTTTTTTTTTTAAATCTTCAAAAAAATTTCAAACAATTTTTAAAATATAATTTTTATTAAACCTAATATTAAACCAAAAAAAATGAGTTAAATTTTAGATTTTCAACCAGCTTTTTGTCTGTGAGGATCTCTTTGTCATTTGTTACCTTATTGGTGATAACTAATTGACTGAAGTTACAATATTACTTCTCTTTGGATGTTCCCCAATAGTACTGTCGACTTCTTAAATTCCCACAATGTTATTCCAAGAAACAAACCCAATACCAATTCCCCCATACAACTTCCATGATCTTGTTTCTTGCCAAGTTTTATAAATCTACCTGTTGAAAAAAAAAAAAAACACGGATTCGGGTGGAAGAAATGACAAGGAATGAAAGTAAATTATAGATAGAGATAAAGTTTGTCAATCAGAGGAGAAATTCAATGTTATGTAAAAGAATCCCCATCAAAGGAGAAGATTAGGGATAATCTTTTCTTTTCTTTTCTTAATTTTTATTTTTCTCTTGTCTTATATGGGAGTAATAATAGATTAGTCCCTGCGTTTTATCAAAATAATGAATAAGGATATTGTTTTTATTTTTTTCACATAGGTCCTTGATGTTAATACTCCGTCTATACTTATGGGACAAAAATATAAACTCAGGACAAAATAAATTAAGAAAAAAGATCATTTTCCATCAGCTCGTCTTCTTCCCGGTCTAAATACCAACAAAACCAAAGTCACAACTCTCTGGAAAAAGTTATTGTGCCCGTGTTTTTATCCGAAATAAGATGAGCAGACAGAAAGATGGAAAAGGATGTGTTTTTATTTAATTTAGTATAAGGTTATATTTTTACCCTTTTAAGTATGGACGGTGTATTAACATTGGCGACCCATGTATTAAATAATACAAACTATGTTCTTCTTTGTTATTTCGGTAAAACTGATGGACTAATCTGTTATTACCACTTTAATATTTGCTAATTAATAACCATTTGAAGGGCATGGTTGTCCGATTTTGAAGTCCAACAGCAACATCTCACTTTCTGAGATATGTCAATTGCATAAGCTAAATCGGATTTCAGTTGAACCAGGTTGTAATAACATAGCCAACAAACACAATTCCAGGAACATTAGCTTCTCCTTTATTTTAATCCTATCATGCAACTGTAGAAATTACTACAATAAAGTGGTGAAATGACTGCTCAGCAAAACAACATTTGATGTTCAGTAATATTCTGAATAAACCTAGCTGTTTCAACTGTGCCCTTTTCTTTACTCTTTGAGATCTGATCATTTGCCCTTGTTTGCAAATTTTTCTGCTTCATTTTCTTTTTCATGGATATTTCCCACTTCTGTTTGGATGATATTCATTTGGGTGAATGAGCCATGATCGAAATTCCATTAAACTTCTGCGTTGCATCCACACATTTTCTGCAAATGCAATTTAATCTTTAATTCTCTTGCATTTTTGACGTCACATTTACAGAAATACATTAGTACACGCGCATTGTGTATATTCAAGTAAAATGAGACAGCTACAGCATTAATTGAAGCCTGCTATAAAAACATTCAGGGCAAAAGTTAATTTTACAAATGTCTTGAAACATCTACGAGTAATCTTATTAGAACCATCCGCAATTGATGATTGCAAGGTGGGGGAAAAAAAGAAGAAGAATCTTACAGACTATGGAGCTAGTCGGACAATTACAGAAGAACTAAACAATGGTGTGTCATTAGAGAGAGCAAACACTTATGTTTTCTCCTATACAAAGGATTGGTTGAATCAAAGAACTTAATTAAGAGAACGAAAATAAAAGTTTTAATGTACAGAATAGGGAATCTTCGTTCTTCTTTTGCATTATTTGTAATCAATAATTCTGAAGAAAGCAAATAGGTTCCCTCTTTGCATTTTCTTCATCGTGCTCGATCAAGTTCTTGATGACTGCATCCGTGGCTGTTGTCAAGAACTCGGACCAATCTCTTCATAAATGAAATATGTAAAGGTCAAAAAATGATTTAATGCTAATACGGATGATGAATATCAGTATCAGTGTAATTTATACATACCCATTTAAAGAGTTAAATGTAAGTCCAACCGTGTACTTCGCTTCCTCTAAAGCCCAAGAAAATCTCTGTAACTCCAAAGCTGTACAAGTTCCGTTGTCTTTAACCTGAAGCTGAGACGGCTTCACGTCATAAAAAATAGGAATAACTTTCTTCTTCGACTCCATGATAAGAGCAAGTTCATGTAGACAAAAATACGACTCGCAATAACGAGGCGAAAACACAGTAACTCCAACTTTACAGTGTCGAATCGCCGTATCAATTTTGTCGAACAATCTGTCACCAGGCTTCATATTTTTGCAATCCAAAAAAGGGTTAAGCCTCAGCCTCAAAAGATGATTGTAAAGCAACCCTGAAATTGTCCTCTTCGTATCCGTTCCTCGATGATTTATGAAAACATCGCAGGATTTTCGATACAGGTTTCTGGCCGAAGAAGAAGACGAAAAACGCTGCATGGCACCTTGAAGAAGCTAAGGGGCTATTTGGTAATGCCAAGTTATATAATATTTATGGCTTTTAAGTCAATGCCTTCGTTTGTAGATTTAGATTGGACTCCAAGGACGGATAGCTATTTATAGGTTAAAATATTGGTTTTACGAGTGCAAGAGGGGTTTGATTTCAAGGTAGACCTTGGGAAAATATGCAGTAAAAGCTCTAATAAGATCACAGCTGACTCTTCGAGAAACTTACACGGAAGGAACTGCAAACAAGTACAAACCTTCTAATACGTTTTTCTTTCTATTGTTATTAATTTGAATAGTTAAAAGGGGACGGATACGCTGACATGGTCACTCTGATGGCTCTTTGCTTGGTTGCAATGCATTAGTCTCTCATTGATACCATATTTTGAACGTCTAAACTGCTAGGATAACTGAGCCATCATGGACCGTCTATTGATTTGACTTGTTCCCACTTAAGAAAATGTCGATACCCTGTACATTCAATGAAAAGGATGGGATTGTCTTAATTAATTAATTAATTAATTAAGTAATTTTTTTATACTAATTTTTTAATTATTAAATTAATTTATTTTTAATAATTAAAATTAAATTTAATATGTATAATTAATATAAATATAAAATATAATCTTAATTATTTAAATTAAATTAATTTAATGTTATAAATTAATCTTTAGATTAATTTAATTATGTTACAATTTAAAATTTTATTCACCACATCATTGAATAAATTCAAATCAATCTATCTAAAATCTATCTAATCACTAACTATTGCTTAATCAACTTTTGAATATATTAAATACTTTTAAAGCTTTTTGAAATGATTAAGTGATGTTTTTTTTTTTATAAGTATTAATTTAAATTAAGTATATTTATGAGATTGAGTTGCTTGACTCTGAAGTCACAATTATTACAAAATTAAAGCAATAAATGTAAAATATTAATGAAAAAGTAAGAGAATTTAACTAAAAATTAATGTTTTTTGCATTCTTCTTTAACTTTATTTTCAAAGATAAGTGAACACCATCAACAACAAACATACATTAAATATGCACACAACTTAAATTTTGTTTAATATAAAAGTGTAACAATTTTTAAGTCACAACTATGATATGTATTGACAATATTATATATTAAATATTAATAAAAAAAATAAGTAAAATTCACTAAAAATTAGTGTTATTGAACAAGCACAATTATATATATATATATATATATATTTTCAAAACTCTGAACTAAACTAATCTCTTTCTGCAAATCATATATTGTGTCTTTTCTACATATTATTTTGGGTGCCAAATAAACTAATCCTATGATAATGACCCAATTAATGTAAATTCCAAATATAAACAACACTTTGCTACATGCATATTAACAAGCAATTAATTAACAATACGAGGGAATGCGGTTGAGATGATGGTGATTATCGTGGTTCTCTAGATGACAACTATGATTGATTGATGTATAATGTTGTTATAAATAACCCGGCTCTATATGCAAGCTTATGTTCATTCGAATTCAATTAAAAAGTTTATAAAAGTAAAACAAAACATTGAGCCCCATGAAAAGTTGTATGAATTCTTGACTGATGAATTCAAAAACGTGATTCTTGAAGTGGTGGGGGGCCTTTGTCCCATTAACAAACCATTAAAAATTGACTACAAAATGCATAATGTCGGACTTTGGGTGACAACAAGGAATAAATGTTTACTTTTCTTCTTAATATAAATCCTGTTTCTCGAGAAAATATATTAAAAGTTTTCGTAAAAACTGAAACTTTAAAATCAACTTAGGTTAGTTGCCACGAAACTTTAGCGCTATTACTTGTGATATTCTCATTGATAATGGGTCGGTGTGATTCATAAATTATATTTAATTTATTACAAGTATTTTAAATTGTAAAGTTTAAAATAAACTTATCATAAATTATGTGTTCAAATCGAACAATATCTACTTAGTTAGTTATTAAAGTCAGAACTATTATACTTTTTCCGAAGGAATGCAAAATTACTTAATGAATACTGAAAAATGTGGCTACTGGTCTTCGTTCTGTGATTTGACGAATTGGAGAAATGGACAGAAATAAAATGTGATGATCCAAATTCAAAGGAGAATTTCAATGCAGCCAAGCTTAAGCTTATTAGTCATATAAACTTTTCTGAAAGATCAAAAAGAGCTTCTAAATCGGCCTAAAGAATGAGAATAAGCCCCGACGTCTACTCTTCCAAAAGGCACGTAGATAATTTTTGTTTATTAGTATTATAATATGATTAATATACACATAAATATTTTTGAGAGTATAAATTAGGACCAAAAGCAATGATATAATTATTATTATTGAGTAACAATTATCGTATTATATTTATATTTAAGTTTGTTAAATAGAAAATAACCTAAATCCAATTTATTTAATAATAGTATTAATAATTAAAAATTTTAATTCGACACAATGATTAAATAGTTAAATAAATTGTAATTATGTTATCTATATAACAAATTTTTTAGTATATTATAATATATTTTTATAATATTTATAGTATTGTATACTTAAATGCTAATTAATTTTGTTTTAAATATAACTAAATATGTTTTAAAATATGATAAATATAATTTTTTTAAAAAATATAAAATAAATTTATTAAATTAATAGATATTTAAATAATTAATTGTGTCATAAATAGATTCATGTGGCACAACCTTAAATTTAAATATAATAAAATTATTAATTGTATTGTGTTTTATTATTTATTTAATAATTTTATTATTTTTTATTAATTTGAACTCCTAAATTTATATCAAATCTCTGTCAATTTTGCGAATTGTGCCAAAAATTGTCATCCCTAATTCTTATTAACAGATAATACAAGTTTAAAGTACAAAATAAGTAGACATTGCAACTTTACCTAATACGGTGACCTTTATTTTTGAATGTTGTTTTCTTTTAAGTTGACAAATAGTAAGAATGTTGAAACAATGTTTCACTACCATACATTAATATCAATTCTAATTTTGGTAAGAGATGTAGGGATTGGAAGCAAAATTTGTGTCAGGAATTTTGAATAGGTCAAACATTACATAAAATATGCCTTATTTAGGCAGGTCAGCTCAACAAAATCAAATTAGAATACAAACATTGATGGCAATTATGCTATGCTAAAACTATACTGAAAGCATACGACTTTGTCTCATCAATTTGAAGAACTTTGATTCTTTCAACTATTTCGTAATTGAAAAGGGAACGTGAGGGAGACACACAAGACTCATTCTCCAAAGTTCTAATTCCTCTTGGTCTCCCACTAGGTTTTCTTGATGCTCAAATGTAATTTCATGTAAAATAAAGTTGAATCCAAGAAATCAAAGCACTTTTTTATGTATTAAGAAAATGAAAAACAAGAGAAGAAAATTTATAATTAGATATTTAATTATTTTTCAATTTTTTAGAATTTTTTTTTGTTATGTCAAAATTTATAAAAAAAAAAGACTATAGCACAATGAAAAAGCCCTCAACCAAAGTTATAATAATAAAAGTAATTTTAATAGTATTATATTAAATTTGTAGTCCATATTTAATAATTGAGATTATATATCAAAATACATATTGAAGATTCTCAGTATTGTATGAATATATTATACGAGTTGAATGTGTGTAGATATAATATGGGATTGACTCAAGTTCAAGTAAATATTGAACCGATTCAATCTTACGTAGAACATGACTCTTTAATTATTTTTTATTATATTTATCAAAAAAAAATTATTAAAACATGTATAATAAAAACATTGGAAGATTGTATACTTTCCAAACCTTGTACTGTGGCTGGATGACTCCAGAACTTGGAAAGGCAAAGTTGTTAGTGAAAAAGAGGTGTTGTAGGGAAAATTCCATGCAAAAGAGAAGGGAATTTCCCCTACCAATTAAGGATATTTGCTTGGCTTGTTAATAAAGGAGGTGGGATTCTCCTCTTGGTTATTTGTCTTCATCTGAACAATTATACAAGCAGCTGCTGGCATTGTCAACCCCACGTGTAATTAATTAAGCATAATATAGTCACCCCAAAAATGGAGTGACTGGTCACAATACAAAGAGAAAGTCTCCGAAATCCAGCTAAGTAAAGGATGTAGCTGTTTCATGGCTGGCTTCTCATCAGTTTCATTGTATTGGTGCCGAAAAATCATAAACTATAATACATTAATTTGGTAGATGTGGGGGTGCTTTCATTCATTCATTCGAGTGTAAAAACAATTGAGATATGATTAGACTCTTTTAAAAGATGATAAGGATGCAATCGATATCTCTTAATTAAATTCCCACAAGGGAAGATGTTATCTACTTCCACAAAGTTATAATGGGACCAATTAGAAGAAAATACATTATTAAACCTCTTAAATTTGAGTTTCTTATGGTAATGGTGAGATCATTATTGAGTAAGGTTAAAAAATTTCTACAACATCAAACATAATTATAATTATTAAACCGACATAATTTATATATCTTTTATATTTTAACCTATAATTCAAAATATGAAACGAAAAATTTGAAATAATTAATTAAAAATTTAAAATAAATAATATAATAAATTTAAAATATAAAACATAAAAATTAAAGTAATTAATATAAAAATTTTAAATTTTGAGGGCGTAAATAAATTTTAATGTTAAATCAAAAAATAAATAATTAAACATAATTAATTTTAAATTTTAAATTAAATTTTAAATATTTTAATTAATTACATGTATCAAATATGTTAACTGTTGTTAGAGTTACCATTAATCTAACTCACTATTGGAGTTTCTTTTTTATTAGCTCTAATGAAAATCAATTCATAAATCTTAAATTAATTTTAATATGTACTTTTTTTTTAACTATTCTCATAATCAATTACAAAAAATGGTGGGTGGAAGATGGCAATGGGGAAATGTTAATTATAGGAGGATTAATAAAACAATAATGATAATGAAATTGAATGGAATGAATTGAGTGCTGAAAAAAAATCAAAGGCTGTAGCCAAAAAAGGACCCTTCAACCAACACAGAATCGCAATTTCAACGCCAAAAAATCACAACACTTTTTAATTCTCTCTAAAAATTTAAGAAATTTGCTTGACTAAAGGGTGATATGATGTCTGCATCATATGTGGGCAAATGGGCCAAATAGCGAGATGCCTAATCTAGGAGCATGTGCAAAGCCTCGTCATCTCTGGCTGGACGGAACTTCATTCACGTTCATGTCTGTGTCTATGTCCAGTTGTTCAGCTTATTCTAACTGACAAAACTCAAATATCACACCCCACGTACTTACAACTTAAAGGGTTTACTTTCATCTGATTCCTAGATTACAGTTGAAGCAAGCCTCAACTGAGACCATGTAATATTTCTGATTCTTTCATCTCTGTTTCTTTCTCTGCTTCAATGGCAGCTAGATTAGATTACGCTCTCTTTCAACTCACCCCAACTAGGACAAGGTATGTTGCGAACAGTGTTGAGTTTTTTTGAGCTGCGTTTCACTCTTTATGATACCTTAACATTGTGCTTATGTTTGTGTTTTGTTTGTTTGGTTGGTTGGTTGCTGTGTAAAGATTTGAACTTGTGCTGTTCTTTGGACGAGATAGTGAGAAATTAGCTTCTGGGCTCTTTGAACCATTCATTTCTCATCTCAAATTTGCAAGAGATGAGATTTCCAAAGGTGGGTACTCCATTACTCTTCGTCCACCAAGCCATGCTGCTCCCTGGTTCACCAAAGCTACATTTGAGAGGTAATGTGAAGGTCCTCTATATTTTATTTCTTCTTTATTCGTGAATTCATGTGAAAGATGCTAAATTTGTTAGTAACATTTTGATTGATGCATAATGTTTCTAAATCTTTGTTGGAGAATTCTTGAATCTTTCCAAAGCTTTCATTTTTTGTGGATGGATTGAATTGATCCCGTATGTGAATTAGTTCAGAAATTCCCCAAATTCCTTCTCCTTATGCCTCGCAATTCCCATACGCCTGTTGATTCTTTGATATTCTGTAAACTTTCAGAAAATTTTATTTCAAACAATTCCTCAATCCGATCATTACTAAATCGCTGAATCGGCTGGAAATTGAGTAATTTGTTTTTTGTCCCGGTAGTTTCTGGGCTGTTAAAGAACAAATCTGCACTCTAATTTTACAGTATCAATTAATCTGGTTTAGTTGATTGTCTATAGAGTACAAGGAAGAAAGCTTATCTCATTATCTGGACTAAAATTTAACATGTATTCAGCTGACGAAATAGATTTTAAAGAAGCAACTGAGTATTATAACTTCCAACTGAATTCCCTCCTTTAACTTTGACAGATTTGTGCGCTTCGTTAGTACACCAGCAGTGCTTGAGAGGTTTGTCAGTATTGAAAAAGAAATTTCGCAGATTGAGGTATCAATTCAAGATAATGAATTGTCAAACACCAACATACCTGGGCAAATGGTGCAAGGTGTGCTCACGACTTAAAACAATTGTTAGCTAAATTTGCATTTCTTTGAAATTGCTTTTCTAGTTCATTATAAACTGGTGAATCTCTCAAATGTTGTGATTTTGAATTAACTTTGTTCAATCAGGAAGTGGGTCAGTTGCAGATGGTAATTCAAGGAAGTCAACTGAGTCCTCTAAGGTATTTCATTTATCCACAATATTTGCATACTAGTGGTATTTTTGTCACAAAGTCATATTTCCTTTTTGGAATTTCTTCCAGGCAAAAGATGAACTTGGGAGAGACAGTGATTGTGTAAAAGAAGAGAACTCCAAGTAATTCATCTTTAACTTTTAAGTGATTCACTTGGTGAATGAGTTGCTTTACATGTAGTCCATAAAGTAGCATTATCATTGATTGTTCAGTTGTTTGAATGACAAGGATTCAACTTCAACGTCTGCTGGAAACTCGAAGAGCATTGCTGCGTAGAGAGCAAGCAATGGCTTTTGCTTGTGGGCTTGTTGCTGGATTTGATATGGACAACATAGATGATCTCATTTCCTTTGCAGATGCATATGGAGCTTCGCGGTTAAGGTCTGAACAGTTAAAAACTCTGGCATCTAAATGTCAATTTATGTGATTAAATGGGAATAACCAGACATCTTTTTTGGGTCTTGTAATGGGATAACTTCCTAGCAATTTCCCCTTTTTTTTCATAAAAGAATTGGACTTGTTTAACTCTTCAATTTTATTCAGACTGTTATTCTTTTTTCATGTTCTACCTTCTGTATGCCAAAGAGAATTAATGCTTCTTACGCGGCTCAAAAGTTGTGCAAATTTTCAAATGTTGAGCCTGCTTTAGCCATAAAATCGTGTGTTAATTATGTGAAGGGAGGCATGCATAAATTTCAAGGAATTATGCAGAAAGAAGCTTGGAGATGGTCTTTGGATAGAAGAATTAGTAGCAATGAAGGCATACTCCCCAGCGGAACTGTCATTTTCAGGAACATCCGGCATTGTACTTACAAATCAAACCAGTCTCCCTAATCAGAATGCTCTGCTAAATTTTACCAATAATCTTGGAGCACATGAATCATCAGATGCATCAAAATCTGACTCCACTGCAACTAATACAAGTTCAGATGGCAAAAAAGGTATTTGATATATTTTCCATTCTTTTTCCTCTTTGCTCAACTGTTGCATGCACTCAAAAGAAGGGCTAGGCACATACAATATGTAGGATGCAGACTTAATTGTTGTTCAAATATTTAGGCTCTGCATGTATGGTGTTGACAAAACTACAGTATTCTTAAATTAGATATGTGAGATCAGCATGTGCATCAACTTGTACTTAAAGGCATTAACTATAATAAATTTGTGCAGTAAGCACTTGACCATCCTCTAATGTTAAAGAACCTAATATGCAGATGATAACTTGACAAAAGGTCATGTTCCAATAGTATGGCAAACCCAGTTACCTCCATATATGTATGGTTTTCAAGGTCCTATCCATCAGTTGCCTCCATATAAAGGCTATCCATTTCCTCCTATGCATCCTCACTATGCCGGTAATGTGCAATGGCCTCCCAATATGAAAGAATCTAGTCTTGGTCTAGCTCAGGAAGCCAATTATCGTAGGAACCAGAAGTTATCTTCAGGAAGGAAGGATAAATTTCATAACAGAAAGGGTTCGGAATACTCAGGGCAAGACATAGACAGTGAATCCAGTGATTCTGACAGTGGGAGTGACTCAGATTTGAACATACAGCAAGACAAGAAGTATTCTTCAACAGAGAATCCATCCAAGAAAAAACATAGGAAGAAGTCCTCCAAAACTGTCGTCATTCGTAATATTAATTACATTACTCCTAAGAGGAGAAATGGAGAAAAGGGTGGAAACTCTGATGAATCTTCTTTTGAAGAGGATGACTTCATTGATGAAGACTCCCTCAAAAAGAAGGTAGATGATGCAGTTGGATTATTGAAGAAATCCAAAAAGGCAAACCATAAAAAAAGAGATGCTAACAAGAGCCTCCATGTTGCAAATGAATCAAATGATACAAGTGACCTTGATTTTGATGATAACTCTGTTACAGATTCATCTAAGAAAGGAAAGGGAAATGATAACTGGGATGCTTTCCAGAACCTTCTCATGAGAGATGAGGAAGCAACTGTCAACCAGGCTGAAACGTTGCACCCCATGGATGTTCGAGATGAGCATTTAATAATTGGAAGCTCTGAAAGTAGAATTTCTTCCACAAATAGCCAGGCTGTGGATCTGGATTCAGAGAAAGTTCCAAGGCGACAGATTGCTACTGACTCCTTTGTGGTAACTGAGAGGGTGGGTGGAAGTGAAGGTAGAGTTAATTTTGAAGATTTTGAAAATGGAGAGAACTATCGTTCAGTATTGAAAAGAGGGGATTGTTCAGATGCAAATTTGTTATTCTCACAGAGATCAGAAGAATCAGGTATTGGCCTTGGGGATATAGTGTCTACTTGTGCTGCCGAATCATCAACAATGAAGACAGCAAAGGGAGAAGATTGGTTCATTGTCAATCACACTGGGAAACCAGAAAACCAGAGAGCAATCAATGAGCAAGCGGTTTTTGATGGTGACTGTATTCTGTCAGCAGGCAATCAGTTCACCCCTGAGAAGCACACACTTATTGATGATTCCTTCATGGTACAGGATCAACAAGCAACCGGTGATGTGTATGATTCCCCTTGGAAAACTGATATAAGCATGGTTATGGACCTAGCTTCAGCCACCGGCCCTGCAGATGGTGCTGCAAATGGTTCACGGGATAAGCATGAAGTATATGAGCCTGATGACCTTTACATGGTGCTTGAAAGAGAATCTGAATTTCAATCAGTCAGTCATTCTTGGAGTATGGATCACGGAATTGATGTATCACTAGAAGAAGATAATAAGAGGTTCTCAGGTGCTGAAGATAAGCAGCTTCCTTTAAATTCTGAAGACAACATAGTCAAAAATAATGAAATTCATGCTGCAAAAGATCAAAGAAAAGCAGCAAAGTCTAAAGTTCCACGTGGATCATTAGGGAAGGGCAGGCCTGAGCTCATTTCTAAGACTAGGAAACCATCTCTGGTGAGCAGGCCTGCAGTTCAGAAGAGCAAGTTGGAGAAGGTAGTCAATCGTATTTAGTTGCATAATCTGAATTGCTTTTCCCATATAACTCTTCAGCATTTTGAATTCTTTCTTAACTTCATAAAACTTACTTGTAAACAGGAAGAAGAGATGCGGAAAAAGATGGAAGAACTATTGATTCAACGGCAAAAAAGAATTGCTGAGAGGACTGCAGCTAACAATGTTTCTCCAGCTGCATCCAAGAAATCACCATTACAAAGTAAAACAGCTAAAGGTCCGATTAACAATACTCATTCTGCAACTCGAGATAGGATTGGTTCAGTCAAAATCAGGACAACTTAAAAAAATGGCTAAAAGGTGAACGGTATTGTTCATCCCTCCATCCTCGACATTTGCTCCAACAATTTGTACTGTTATTGCTAAGATGTTTGTTTACGTTTCTTCCCAATTTGTTTCCAAGTTTGGCAATAATCTGGTTGTGTTAAAGGTATATTTATTATTGTAAAATTAAAATAAATGAATATTCACAGTGGCTTATTGCCGGATAACCCCGGTTACCCTCTATGCTTTTTGTACTTGGTCATGCGCACATCTCTGCGCCGGAAGAAATCTTTGATGGGCTGACGCATCATGTTCTTGTTTGTCCAATTTGTGCTTATTGTGTATGCGATTTTCTCGTATATTTGAAGGTATAGATGCCATTACAGCACTATAAGGCAAATAGTGCTAATTGCTTGTATCCGTATAAAACAAAATTCTCTCCTTGCCATCTCTTCTTAAGGTTCACCCATTGATACAGCAATGGTCATTGCTGAAATATCTTTGACAAGGCTGCTGAAGACACCTCATGACTGAACAAGGTCCCAATCCTTTAATTGCATTAGATTAAGTGTATTTAGAAATGAGATGGCTGCATATGGTTCCCTCCATTTTTGAAGTCCATAAAATTGAGAAGCCTGCATCTAATTTCTGCATTGGCTTTTAAGCCCTCCAAAGGCAATCTGTTTACCAGATAATTAAGTTTTTTATTTTATTTTGTAACTATCTTTTCATGGAAGTCGCCCTGTATTCTACGGCATGACCCGTTCTTGACATGCCTTCCAACAAATTATGCTAATCAAATTCTATTGTCGGTCAAATTTTTAAATCATGGTGGATTACTTTTTGTTTGAGTTGTCAGATAGATTAGAAAAATTCCGACCAAAATTGAATTTTCTAATTTTGAGCAAGAAATCAACCAGCCACCTCTTCTTAGACAACAGATAAGCTATTGTTAGAGTCCAACATTACTCCTGTAATTAAGGGTTGTATTAGCAAGCTGTTGAAAACTTACCCCCCAAAAATATTGCAGACAGTAAACCAGAAATGTAACGAACTAACTGCCAACAAGGCAGGAACTACAACTCTTGACGCTTTTTTGTCTGCCTTAAAAACGCCACGCTTCTCTTTTCCTCGTTGGCTTTCCTCTGGCAAAGAGAAAGTTCCTGACGATGATATTAAGAATTTTAACAAGCTTTATGCTCTGCACGTAATTGTATATATCCCATTTGAATTTTTCTCTGTCCCTTTTTGTTTATTGCACACAACTCTTCAAAGTTTCTGTTGACATTAAACAATAAAAATAAGAAAAAAATTTAAAAAAGGAGAAATTCATTAACATCATATGAAGACTTGACATTGCAGATATAAGCTATGGCATCAGCAAGATTTTGCGGTTTGTCTCCATTGTTGTTCGGTCGAAAGCTCAGCAA
Organism: Swietenia macrophylla; assembly: GCA_032401905.1. Lineage (NCBI taxonomy): Eukaryota > Viridiplantae > Streptophyta > Magnoliopsida > Sapindales > Meliaceae > Swietenia > Swietenia macrophylla. Next base: position 3,726,297 of record CP135572.1, read on the forward strand.
ATTTGAGGTACAGTTCTAATCCATAGAATTACATGTTTGTTCTCAGTGTTCCTCCTTTCTTATTTGAACAACCTGTAAGAAATGTTCTAACGGGGATGTTGCTCATTTTACGTAACACAACTGTGCAAGTAACACAATTTTGTAGGGTTTGTAAATAGAATTAAGGTATGGATTAACTATGTACATTTATATTCAATCTTCTCAAGCTTCTTGTTATAACCAAGAACATGTTATCTGGGATTGAGAAGTTCCTGAGAAAAGCTTGCTTTTAAGTCTACAAACAACATTTCGTTCCTTGATTCATGAAGTTTCCTGTTTAGTTTTCTTCTGTTTCTCTTGGTTTCACCCACAATTCTATGAGATAAAAGCATATATAAGGGTGTTCTGATTACAAAAAGATCCATTCGGTATTGACAAGCAATCTTGACAGGGAAAGAAACGACTACTGGATGTGGTGAAAGGCTCTTACCAAACCAAGAAGGAGAAGGAAGTAGAAGGTTTGAAGAAAGATAAATCATGGAGATTTACAGACAACTTAATTTTGATGGCAGAACTAAAGAGTAAGATCATGCAATTCAGAGATGTCATTGACTTACCTCCTTCTGATAGCTCAATGTCCATGGATCAGGTAATATTTTCCACCTCCACCCAGCTCAGCTGATAAAAGTTATCAATGAATACCACTGACGTATTAAGAGAATTGGTTGAATCTTCCTGCACTTTTGTCTCCTTGCAGCTGATGATGAGTACAATTAAAGATCTGCAAAATCAGTACCCTGAGATCATTCCCAGCTTTCAACTATCAGAAATGAAGGGAGAATCTATAGATAAGGTTATCAATCCAGCAAGAATTAGATCATAATAGTGTATTAGTGATTTACTTCTACTGTCACATCATGAATAGAACATTAATACGGTAAAATAAATCTCCAAACAGGTTCAGGCCCACTTTTACAAGACTTTGAAATCGATTGAAGATGCATGGAGAATGAATCAAGACTTGATGGACATATTTCAATGTGATATACAAGGCCACGAGGATAACACCAATCCCGAGCAACGTGGTACTGTACACATGTTCCTTAGATGTAGTTGGCAAATACTCCATTGCATTAGGCTCTATATACCTTACACAACTTGAAGAAAAGAGTTCAATTGAGATTTTCAGCATCAAAATGGATCATATAAGTTTTGTACTTCTTTAAGTAAAGTTACTAAATTGGTCTTTTTTTCTTATGTTGTAGTTGAAAATATACTGGCAACACTAGATTCCTTGATAAAAATAGGAAGAGAAAAGATCGATATGATGGACGAAGAAGACGAGAAGAAATCTTTAAGTCCAGAAGCTAGCCGTTTTGGGAAAATACTGGAGTCTAATTCGGACAGTTGCAACAGCTCTTTCTGTGCTTCCCCAGTAACCCCAACCTCGGTACTCCCGGAGTTTATGAAGGCAGGAGAGTATAAAAAAGCATCTTATACTTCACCTCTTCTGATGTCTCTCAGAGTCCAAGCAGTGGGCAAACTGAACCCCATTGATATAAAGCGTCTCTCTTTCCATATGCTTCCACATGCAGGAGTTCAGGATGCTACTGTTTTATGCCAGAAGAATATAATTGAAGAACTAATGCAAGATGCAAAGAGCTTTTCACAAGCAAACAAAAGAGAACCTCTTGAGGAAACGAATGATAAATGCACTGAAATTCAAACGCCAAAGAAATCATCGACAACTACCACAGAAGTGTTATTGTGTCCGACCTCACAACCTGATTTGTCTCTAAATGTAGCATCGGTACCAGCACCTCCTCCGCCACCACCACAAATGATGTTGCCGAATGTAGCAGCCCCGCCGCCGCCGCCTCCCCCTACTCTTCCTTCTACTCTTATGTTGCAGCAAAATGTAGCAGCGCCGCCGCCCGCTCCTACTCCCCCTCCTACTCTTATATTGCAGCAAAATGAAGGAGCTCCATCGCCGCCGCCGCCGCCTCCTCCTTCTACTCTTATGTTGCAGCAAAATGTGGCAGCTCCAGCCCCTCCACCTCCCCCTCCACCCAAGTTGCAGCCACATGTTACATCACCGCAACCTTTGCCACCCCCACCACCTCCGCCGCCAGGAACTCTGGGAACTATGCAAGCAACACAGGCTCTGCTTCCACCGTCACCTGGAATGTCAGGAGCTGCACCACCTCCCCCACCACCCATGATGCCTCTAAAAGGATCAGCAATGCCGCCACCGCCACCAATGCCACTTGCAAATGGAGCTGCTCCACCTCCACCTCCTGCACTGGGTGCAGGAAGGTCTTTGCGCCCCAAGAAAGCTACTAAATTGAAGAGATCAAGTCAAATGGGTAATTTGTATAGACTTCTGAAAGGGAAGGTGGAAGGAAGTGATCTACGTAGATCACCCAGTGGGAAAAAGAGTTTGGGATCGGGGGCTCCGGCTGGTGGAAAGCGAGGAATGGCTGATGCATTGGCAGAGATGACAAAGAGGTATGCTTTTGTACAACTCCACCATAGAAAATAATCCATATGAGTGGATTTGTGTTTCGAGGATATGATAGAAATGTGAACTGTATAGTAAGCCAAAATGTTCCTTTATATCATCTCTCAGATCGGCATATTTCCAACAAATTGAAGAAGACGTTGAAAAGCATGCTAAGTCAATTACACAGTTGAAATCTTCCATTGGTACTTTCCAGACAAAGGACATGGCTGAGCTACTCAAGTTCCAGAAACACGTGGAATCAATTCTTGAGAAATTAACTGATGAATCTCAGGTCAATAAAATATTGGCTTGTTCCCTAATTTGACTGCTATCTGCTTGCCATTGATGTGCATTCTATCACTTTCTGGTGATAACCTGCAATGCTTTGCCATGCAGGTGTTAGCAAGGTTTGAAGGCTTCCCTTCAAAGAAGTTAGAAACACTGAGAACAGCAGCAGCACTCTACTCAAAATTAGATGCAAGGATTACTGAATTGCAGAATTGGGAGGTGGTGGCTCCCTTGGGCCAGCTCCTTGACAAGGTTGAACGCTACTTCAACAAGGTAAGTTTTGGTTTCTCAGTCATAAACCCCTCTGTGATTTCTCCTCCCTTCATTCCTGCATTTTCATGATTAACTAACCAATAGAATAACATGCAGATCAAAGGAGAAATCGAAGCCTTGGAGAGAACAAAAGATGAAGATTCCAAGAAATTTCAGAGTCATAACATCCATTTCGACTTCAATGTCCTCATCAAAATCAAAGAACTAATGGTGGATGTTTCCTCAAGCTGCATGGAGTTGGCACTAAAGGTAGTTCCAATAAGAATTCATTTCAAGAAAATCATTGCTTTGTTCAAATTACAATTTGAGGGTCATTTCAGAAAGCTACTGACTTCAATCGGATTGACTGTCAAATTTGATTCAGGAGAGTAGGGAAGCAAAAGCAGTAGAAATAAGCGGAGCCAAAGCTGAAGGACGGAAAAAGGAATCGATTAAAATGCTTTGGAGAGCTTTTCAGTTTGCATTTCGGGTTTATAATTTTGCTGGTGGACACGATGATCGAGCTGACGAGCTGACCAGAGAATTGGCTCATGAAATTGAGACTGAGCCTCAAAATCTATGATTATTTCTATCTTAATGCTGAATATCCTCAATACAAGACAATTAAGTGTACAATAAGAGAAATTTGTAAAAATTAATTACATTGCATCATGATTTTTTGAGAGGCTTTGCTAATGCCACTTTGTTTGAGTTAGTACTACGACTTAGAACTGATTCCACAGTTTCACTGCTCTTGCTTGGGAACATGAAAGCTAAACTCAAGCATCACCACACCTTTTGGTGATGCTGAAGGGATGATCATGGAAATTCTCTACTCTATGTTGCAGACTGTCACCAGGATAAGACAGAAACCCTTAGAACAAAAAATATTTGGGTTGAAAGATCTGCCGATACTGAGAATTTTACTGAATGCCCCTTGACATCTCCATCCATGCCAAGAGTTATGGTATGGTGCATTTGAGGACATTTTCATAAAAAAAAAAAAAAAAAAAGCGCTTTTGAGTTAGTGTGTTTAATAAAAACATTTGAACTCATCTTTTGTTTCTGGAAAAAGCACTTATCAATTGCTTCTATAGAAAGCACTAGTGTCTCTCATTCTCTTTGTGTGTATATATATATATATATATATAAATATATTTATTTCAAAAGAATTTTTGTCTATTTCTTTTATAATTTATAACTAAGGTTTTAAATTAAATTATTGCTTCTTTTTTTTTTTGGAAATTCTGGTACTGTTATTATGTTTTAAAAATTGAAATTAAAACTAAAAAAATTATCTAATAACATAACTTTTATTAAAATTATTCTTTTTTAATTAATATCTGGTATTTAATATTTTTTTTGTAACAGTTTTAACCTAAAAATTATAGTAACCGAGCCAACCAATTAATTCTTAACCAAATCAATTCTTTCGTTATTAAATCTACCAAATCATTTTCCTTCATGGATTCATATATATATATATATATATATATATATATATAATCTTCAATGATATTTCCCCTGATCATTTAACTAGGATTTTGTTAGTATTTAGATGTGATTTGTCATACAACAGACACCTAAAATTCACATGTCCGAATTGTTAATGAATGTGACATATGGCATCATTGAATAATGGTTGCCAATGTTAGGCATTGAAGTGAAGATACATAAGTAGATGGTGTATTTGCTTCAAATCCAAGTGATGATTCTTTTAACTCTAAAGTGAGTTTTATTATTTAATTAGCATGTATGAACCTAATTTGTTAGCATAATTTATCCTAAAGGGACAAAAATTCGGGTAATATATAGTTTTATACTTTTATAATATAAATACTATCTACTCATGACATGAATATTATAAAACACGGTATACATCAGTGATATAATATAACACTTGAATAAATAATATAAAAAATTAGAGATATAAAATGTAGAAATTGAAATAATTAATAAAAATTTAAAATATATAATATAAAATATTTAAAATATAAACATAAAAAAAAATTAAACACGAACGTAAATTAATGTATTGTATTGTAACCAAAATCGATTAATTATTATATATTCTTTGGCATGTTGTGTATGTAACATTGATTTGGTTTGGAAGAAAAAACAATGTAGCCTATGATAATATTTCCCTGCTGAGCAGTAGTAAAAGCAGCAGAAAGGGAGCGAGGTGAACATGCATGCATGCATGCACGTTTAGGAAATAGAAGTTCTTTACTTGAAATTAATAGATCACAAGCATGCTGCGATTGAGAATAGAAATTAGAGAAGTTGTAGGTAGAATAATATTATTATGTTAGTATAATTAATGTAATAAGATCATTGAATTAATAAAATAAAAAAAAATTATTAATTAATAAAAAAATTAAATAAATATAATTATTCAATTAATACAATAAATTTATTAAAATTATTTAAATTTTTTATTAATTATTAAATAAATTTCTCACTCTTTATCAATTAAAAATAGATCTATCACTTTAATTATATTGATAAGACATGATGGTGCAGTTAAATTTTTTTTGTAAAAATGGAGATCAAATTAAAGAAGAGCACAGCAATATTGTTGAACAAATTAAGCTGATCAATTAATCCGGAGCAAATTCATTCAATCTTGATACTGCCAATAGGAATTAGATATCCTTCCCAAATCTGTCACAATCACACTATCATCAAATCCTCTAACGAATCTGTCAATCCTAATCTCAGACAAGTCATCATCTTCTTCCCATAGTTATGCTTATGCTTACGAGGAACATTCGCAAAACTTCCTGCAAACTCCGTTTTCTTCGGCTTTATCGGCGACTAGTCCTCGTCGTTAACATACAAATCAAATTTCACCGCCGTATCTCTCTCAAACTCAAAATTGTCTACCACCAAAACTTCCTCTTCTTCTTCTTTTTCCTTGTTGATTTCTTCGGCCTAGGAACTACAAAGTTTGTCTAAAACAAGAGGGAATTCACGGCTTGGAATTAACTTTGGATTCATCTCGGATGCATGTGCTACACCAAAATTCTTTGCCACTTTCTTGATTAATTTTTTTGGTGTTGGCTTGGTTTTCAGCCATGGAATTTCAACATCTTGATAAACATATCCCAGCTTCTTAGTGTCTAGACAGTCACGAACCCGAACAAGAATTGCATTCTCATCGTAGAAAAGAAAACCGGCGTCAAGCCAATCCGGGTCAGTGAAATTGTTTGGCTTCCCTCCAAACGCCTTCCATATCATCCACATCCAGTCCACGTTCGAGTGAGGAGCTAAGAAAATAGGGTCTCTTCCTGCTGAGTAGAAGTTTCCCATGTTCTCAAGATTTGGATGCGTGTTATCTCCGCACCGTAAATGAACTTGTCCATGTGGAATATTCTCAATCGAACCGGATCCGGGGTCTGCTTCATCACCGCGAAGGTTTGCACCATTTGCCTGTACATGATCTTAAGTTACTGTTAGTTTGATATATTTTTGTGGTATTCTCATCTCCACCGTTGTAATCAAGATCGAGCAAAGTTGCAGGTTGGTGTTTTGCGTGGCGTAGCCTATCGTATATAGGGGAATTAGGGTTCGCAAACTTGGTAGGCATTTGCATGCCAAGAGTAGAATCCCTGTTCCAGAATGGTTAAGCAAAATATGGATCATCGATCAATTTTCCCAAGATCTTTTCATAGAAATATTTGGCCATGTAAGCGTCCTCGGCTGAATGAGCAGCGGGTCTAACTTTCAACGGGGAACTAGACTGAGGGAGTTTGAAATCTATGATTTTCTAGATTTGGTGGGTAGCAGTTTGAAGGTTTTGCACGGGCTGGAAAGTCTGCTTTGCCACATCTTCTTACATCCGGCGCTGAAACTGGAGCGGCAAAGACAAATGGATCAGAAGAGAGATTGGAAACAACGTAAAGACCTTCCATAACGAGAACATCTCTTCCATCAAGTAACTTGTGCCGAAAACTAGTATGTCCATCTTTTGAACTAGGGTTTTGTTCACCATCCGTGGCTTTGCTTGTTACTTTAGGAATGAAATAGAGTTTACTCTTTCTAATAACTGAAATCTGGCAAGTTTCTCGCAGAAAGCTGGAAGAGAAAGAGGTGGTCCTGGTGATAGAAATTGGCAGGGAGCAACATGATGGACGGAAAGACGCCATGAATGATTATTCGCCAGGTTAATTTTTGTGTAAGTATGCGTATAATAACAGTATTTATAACAAAGATCAATTTTCAGGTGGGGAAATCAGGAATAGTTGAAATGGTTTAATTTCTCCATCCAATATACATACATGAAGGGAAGAGGAAATTCATGGGAACGAAAAGTACAAACTTACAGGCTGTCGGGCCTAGAAATTAATTTTGTAAATGAAAAATGCATGGTCGATTTTTCACAATACTACAAGCTGATTCGTCTTTCAAACCTGAAATAGATAATATTTCTGCTTGGAGTAGTTCCACCAAATCCATTAATAGCAATGAACACTAGATTACCCACGTTTGTACACATTATATAACCGCTAATTTCTACCAGAAAGTGGAGCAGTTACTTCAGAACAGAGAAGAGAAGAACTGCCACGCTTCCCTCCATAATTCTTTCCCTCCAGTTTTCAAACCTCCCTCGTTCAAGCAAATAATTAGGCTTTATTAATTTGCCAATATGCAATCGCAGTAACTGCCCATCTGCTCTATCAATCCATGCTGCAGAGGGTTAGACATGTTCGACAGTCTGTTCGGATGGAGAAAAGCTTCTAAATGGTAGCAACATAATAAGGAACATTTGATTTGTAGTTCTTTTCTTTTTGTTCTTCACAGAGTTGATCGAAAGAAATATATTGAATTTGTAGTTCTTTGCAGCAAGAATTTGATCAAGCATGTTCAGTGCCGTCTTAAATTTCTAAAGATTGAGAGGGGGTCAATTATAAGGCAATTACGTGATGACATTGCTCATCTTCTCAAGAATGGCCGCAACAAGAATGCTTTTTCCCGGATACCCGTTTGATTTACGTCCTGTTATTTTATCTGTTTTCTGAATGCTTGTAAATATCTCAGTTAAGACGACCTCTAGTTGGTGTAAATCAAGTGTGAGATGTGCACCATTGTGTAAATTGCTTCCGCCCTGTGTTGCCTGATATTAGGCTGCTGGAGCCAACATTGTTAACTGTTGGAACATTTTCTGATTGAACTTTTATCATTTAGTTGGATTCACGCGGAATCATAACTTTGGATTCTGGCTCATAATGAGCTAATTCACTTGGGTTTTGTTAGTGATATGAAGTGATGCAGGGGCTTGGTGCAATATTTTAATTTATAGACAAGGGGTTGCGAGCAATATAGTCTGATCTACAATGATACCATCACTGTCATCTTTACACCATTTTTGGTTATTTGAAATCGCTACATTTGCTGTTATGCAAATTTGATATAGTCATCTTTTTCAGGTTGAGCAGCTCTTCAAGGACCAGAACTTATTGGCCGCATATGATCTGTTGGATCACTTCTGCGAATTTATCATCATCCACTTCCCTCATATCCGAAAACACAAGTATGAATCTTCTATTATAAAGTTGAGCCCCTGTATTTCTGAACTAGATGATCAAGAAATGCCTTGATTTCATCCTAAACTCTATGTTCTGCCTTGCTGCATTATAATTATTTTTTTTCAATACTAAGCTATTGTCTTGTCCTGTGCTTTCAGATTTTATCTTCTTCTCTCTTCATTTTCAACATATCAACTGAAATTCCTTCAAGTCATTCCACTTGGCCAGAGCTTGTTATGTTACATTTTGGTAGATTTTCAATTTTAGATGTTCATCATTTCACTTCCAGGGACTGCCCTAATGATATTAATGAAGCAGTTTCAACTTTAATATATGCCGCTGCATGGTGTGGAGATCTTCCTGAACTCCAAAAGACCCAGAAGCTATTTGGAGAGAGTTATGAGCGCAAAATTGCAAAGGATGCTGTTGAATTATATCCTGGAACCTTAGTGAATTGTCAGGTCAGCGAATTTATATTCCATTTTTGTTTTCTATGTCTAGTACTTTGTAGAAACCATTGCATTGATATTGCAGATTAGGGAGAAACTCTGCATGAAGTCAATTCCTGACATTGTTAAACTAAGATTGATGGATGAAATAGCCAAGGATTACAGCATCCAGCAAGAGCCATTTAGGTGTGATCACAGAGTCGAACTATAACTACCAAAGGTATGTTTACACCACAATTGCCACCCATTTCTTATTCCAACCATCCTTAACAAGACCTGAAACTTCGATAAATTCAGAAACCAATCAGATATTTTGTTCCTCCTTCTTCCAGTTGTGCGGAACTCGTGATTGTCAACGGGAGAGACTTATTGTCAAGGGAGAGGCTAAAGTCAATAATAACAGCTTTAGGAAACCACAGATGCCCATTTCATATACTAAAGATGAACTTAGTGAGAGGTCCTTTTACTCAAATCCTGGAAAACAGATAGTTGAGCCTCCTCAAGTGACTGCAATGCATAGAAGTGAAGCACAAGAAGAAAATGGTGCTCAATTTGAATGTTTGAATCAACAGACAGTCTCCAGTCAGCTATCAGGCCAGAGTAGCTTAGAAAGTAACAGCTCAAACAAGATTTCTACATTATCCTAGGAAAACACGGTAGAAATGAGAAGCAAAAAACCAGCCTCAGAGATTCCATTTTAGTTTAACAAGAGCGTTGTCAATTTTGAGGAAGTAAAGGAGTTCCATTTTAGCCCACTACAGGATCTATTTGGTGAGGACAAAAGAACATTTCTGTTCGATTCATCCATTTTCCAATTAGGAGATGGTTATAGTTTTAGTGGGGAAAGATTATTGTTTTTATTAGGCCATGGATATGGTAAAAATGACAATTATGAAAAAATGGAATGTGTAGAAAGTTATGGAGATTTTTATCAGAACTTTAGCTGCCAACTTGGTCACCGGCGTAAGCATTTAGGCATTATGCCACCCCAAGAGGGCGGGAGTTCCTCATTTGAGTGCAATGAGAAGCTCTGGTCTCCTCAGCAGTTACATTCAGTAAGGATGAAACAAAAGCACAAATGCTGTGATAAATTGCAACAGCGTATCCTATCTAGTAGATGCCAATATGACCACATGAAATCGTACGGCAGCTGCAGATTTTGCCGTGACATGGATGTGAGATTCTCATTGGAGCATCCAGGCTACTATAGTGTCATGGAATTACATAAGGACATTCTAATTAAGAAATGCAAGAAATTAAGACAAGCAGAAGGGTCAGAGCTCTCGGCCAGATTTGCATCTTCCCATGGCTCCTGCTTTATTGGTTCTAGTCCTCATAAAGGATCAGGACAAGGAGAACATCCATCTTATGTTGCGACTAAGAGACTCTCTCCACAAAAGATGAAGGGTACAGACATTGAAAACAATTTCAGTCAGCTTCTTCACAGTTTAAGCATCTAAAAGGATGTGTAAGCTCAGCTTATAGCCATGTACACCGAAAGCTCCCAGATTATGATGAATTGGCAACTAAATTCATGGCTATCAAGAAAGAGCATCAGCAAAGAGCCTCAGCCAGACGAGAATAATTGCTGCACTAACCACACAAAGTTGCACCCCAGAATATGATTTATTATGCTTACCTACTCTGAAGCAATATTATGCACCCCACTCTTTGTCTCTGCTTTCTTTTATATATCCTTTCCTTTCTTTTTCTGCTTTAGTTCTTTCAACTTGCTGTAATGTGCTCCAATTTTTCACTGCTGTAGTTTTTGAAGTGCACATTCAAGCTTACAATGGTTGATTTCTTGCATTTGCATCAGAACATTAGCTACAGCAGTGAAAAATTGGAGCACGTAAGAACATTAACTTTGTTTTCTGGCAACAATCGTCGGCTCGTGTTCATGAAATGATGACATTGTACATATTATAATACTGTGCATTCTAGAATCTGTCACAAGATCTTGATCTTGTTGTAAGAAAATGGTTTCGATGTAAAATATCTCGCAACATAGCACATAGTTGTTGCAAGCATGCGTAGGCAAATCTGGAAAATATTTCTAACTCCTATAATTTGCTGGAAGTGTAAACCACATATTATGGGAAAGTGCCATTTGTGCATCGGTATCGGTTCCTTCAGCAAAAAGAAGGATCACAATTTCTCAATGGTTGCTATATGCTTTATGTCTTGTGAGTGGAAGAATCTACTTTTCCTTTGACTTCTTGATGGAGATATCAAGAGAGTTTAACACGTTTCACCTTCCCTTCAGAATGGCCGCCATTAAATCAGAACTCAAGAGATCATAAATCGAACCATGTACCTTGTTTGCTAATTTGAACGTTATCACCAGTATTATTGATAACAGAGACAACGAAAACAAGAACATGAAAATGAAAACAGAGACAAGAAACACACGTTCCGTATCCTATGCTATAGCTGTCCTATTATATAATTAACCTCGTATTTTAGCCAGAATCTTACAGCCTTGTCTTGCCGTTAAATCAATGCACTTAATTATTTCTATTTTTTAATTAATTACTTTCTTGAGACGTAAGACCACTCAATACAATTAAACAGTTCGTTTTGGTTATCTTCTGCTTTTGTTTAACGCTTAGCACTTTTTGGTAACGCAGACACCAGAGCGAGAAAGAGAGCGAGACCTAAAGATCGCTTCCAGGTTGGTTTTATTGCTTGTTTTTGTATTTGATCCGATTGCTTTTGGACTCGCTGTTGCTGCTGAGCAGAGGAGGTTTACTGTGGGTTGCTATCTTCTCTTTCTTTTAATTTAGTTTTCTTTTTTCTGGGCTCTAGATGGGTTCTTGAAACTGTGTTTGTTCCTCTATATTTTCATTCATATTTTGTTTTGTTTTATCAGTTTATTGTGACAATCCAGTTGTTGAAATACCATGTTGTTAGATTGTTTTCAGGTATTTTTACTCTTACAAGTTAAAAAAGGCTTAAATTTTACTGCTAAAACTGAAAGTGAAGCTCCTTAAATTACAGGAAAGCTGGCTTAAGAATACTTGGAAGCAAACTTCTAGTTGGCCTGTTCACTGCTTTTCAGAAGACAAATTAGATGCATGTCAACTGATAAGTGAAACTACTACCTGACAATGACAAATAATAATGAGAACAAACAGTTGACAATATGTTGCGGTGCATTGTTCTGAGGAAACTTAAGGGAACTGTTGATGAACAAGGCTAAATTGTGCCTGTTTTCTAAATGCTGGTCATCTTAAGTGAAATAGAAAAAACTGAGGACCTTTGAGAACATAGAATACTGAAATTGTCCAAAGAAAATTATTGAGAATATACTTTACAACGAGGATTCTGCCAGAGCAAGGAAAAGGTAAGGATTCTCAACAAGTGGTCAGGAATTATATGCAAACAAACCAATTAGTAAATAATATTATTCAGATATCCAGAGCAGTTGTATGCATATCTACAAGAATCTTCCAGCATATCTAGCTAGCCCAGCCTGGCTGGAAGGAAGACCCTAACTCTTTCAGCTTGGAATTGAATAACGTGGTCACCATATCTCTATCCAGCTCCCTTGATGAACAAACCCTAGCCTTTATTTACATGTACATTTATCTTTTTCAGTAGGGACAAGAGGACACCTACCCTGAAGCTGAAACTTAAAAAAAAAACACAGTAGTCTCACTACAACAGTTGCAGTTTGAGAGACGGGACTATACATTTATGAACTAACTACCTGAACAAAAGACTGATCCGATATATATTTATAAGAGATACCGATCTATCTCTCAATCAAACACAAACAACCCAACTCAGTAAAAGATCTATCGACACTACCAATATGATTAATTGCTCTTCAGGGTTTGATGTCAGGATCATCCCAAGGTATATTGAGATCGGTAGAGACAAATGTATCAATCTCATCCCAGTTCCAGTAACTTGCCATGTCCACGCCACCACTTGTAGCTGCAGGTATTTGCCATGGCTGTGTAACGCTACTGCTTGTCATGGGCATGGATGAATTGATGAGGTTGGTTGGCCACTCTATGCTTTCTCCAGCATAGCTGAAAATATTTGATGACTGAAAAGAGGTTGAAATTGACGACGGCATTGTGTCGAGAGAGCTTGTGCTTGCATAACGAAGAGCTAGGTTTTGGTTTTGATGTAGAGGAAGACTTGAATTAATAATACAAATATCGTTGGGGCTCATATCTTTAATGTCCATTTTGCTTGGATTCTGCTGTAACAGCGAAGATGGTGGATTAATCCGCGCTTGGTACAGAACGTCAGATAAATTTTTCTGATCACCAAGTGCAAAAGGAAGAAGCTGTCTCTGCTGCCGACTTTGAACCGCCGTGTGGGTATTAACCCCGCTTTTTATATGGCTACCGTTTGTTGCTGTGGCAGTGCTCGTGGCGGCGCTGGTAGGATTTTGTGATGTTTTGAGACGCTTGTTTTTTCGGCCACCACCCACAGGAACATTCCGCAGAGTGCCACCTTTAGTCCAGTGCCTCTTACAAGTTCTGCAAAAATGCCTTGGCTGTGACTTATTGTAGTTGTTGTAGTAACAGAACTTAGTGTCCGTCGAATCACACCTCGGACACTTCGATGGCTCCGGTTGTTGCTGCTGATTCTGTAACTGCAACGACGGCCGCTTTGTTGATTCAGGTTTTGGAAGCTCCAAGGTCTGAGCCTGCAACAAAGTCTGACTCCAACCAAGCCCATCGCTAGAAACCTGCGTCGAACTTAACCCCATCTCCAAATCTATAAACCCCAAGAACCCTCAGAAAATTTAATCAGTGATAGAACAAGAAACAAATCTCTACACGGTCAAACAAAAAACTAATCAAACTAACAAATATACATGCACATATCAAGCTGGCCTTTGGATCGAGGGACAAGAAGAGAAACCAATCTGAAGAATAATGACAAGAAGAAAATGATCAAACTGTTCCTTATCATAATCCAAGAACCTTGTTGCTCCTAAGAGAAAATCTGTGCTTGGAATATTGTGTTAAGGACAAAGAACTGCCCAGGAAGGTAGAGCATGCTGTAATCACTCGAGTCTTGTCTCTCTTTCCAGGCACCTCTTCCCGGATATGCCTTCTATAATAAAATCGTGGAGACTTTGATGACACATTTTAAATAGGGCAAGAAGCCAGAGTGAATTACTTAGCACTGAAGGTGGAGGTTGGATTGATAACACGTGGAAGCATCGAAGCCGTTGATAGTGCTGCGTCTGTTATGCGTTGTAAAGGAAGACGTAGATGTTCATTGATTTTCATGCTATGAAACCATGGGGGAAGCGTTGGCAGAAAAGAATGAAAGAACGTACGCCTACAGCGAAAGAAAGGTGGGGTCACATGTAGAAGTGGGACCCATCATTTGTCACAGTTGGCATCACGTGATCCCTGGTCGGGTTAGTTTGATGACTGATGAGAGGCTGTGATTTGTGATCATGGGCCTATACGCGCATGTGTTTTCATGTTTCTTTGTGTTCCATGCACGTGTGTGTTTCGACCATACATGTCATGTATCTTACACTGTGGATCACATCAATGTTGTTGTAGTATTACAACTCCCATCTTCTTTATAATCTAGAATGTTTCTTATTTTCAAATTTTAAAAATAATAAAAACAAAAATATCGTGTTATTTTTATATTTTATTATATTTAATAAGTTGACTATTAAAATTTTTATAAAATTTTTTAAAATAACTTTTGAATTTCACTCACACTACAATATTTTTGCACACCCGAGTATATGTTTGTATTAATATACAAGATAAACAGTATTAAATATATAAATTTTTATATTAAACTTTTGATACAACATCTATAAACTATCCGTGAAATTTTAGATAATTCTAGATAAATTATTAAAATATAATTTTTATTAAATATAATATTAAATTAAAAAATAAATAATATTATATAATTTTAGAGCTTTAATTTTAGATTAAATATTCGAATATTAATCAATCACTTGTGTCGACTATTTTCAAGATAATTACTATACAATAATAAAATAAAATTATATTTTATCATATATTTTATATACAAAGAGAGAGATAAATTTTTATTTTTTTATACTCTTGTAAAAATATAAAAAAAAAAAAATTAATAATAATATATAAAAATTTATATCACTGTCACTCTGGTAACATGAGATATATAAAAGAAATTGTTGTTGCAACATAATTACAATAACTAACAACTAGAACCACCCAATAGACAAATTACTCTCTCTCTCTCTCTCTCTGTATATATATACATATATATAGTGCAAGGGAAGCGACCATTTTGTATGATTAAAAATTGACTCTTCTGTGGCGGTGACAAATAACTAGTCACTGGCCATGGATTGAAATGAAAAGACATGGTTTATTTTGTCAAGCATATGACAACTGCAGCAAGCATCATCATCCTGCTGCTTGAAGATTACATAAAATGTTTTGGTCCTTATGTCGCATTACAGTCTGATGGGAAAGCATTTTTATTTCACTAGAGACATCACAACTACCAAAACATCTAACCTTGGCTACGGGGGACTTAAAAAACTATCCGTGCAATTAAAAATTTTAAGATTCTTATAAAATTTAAAATAAAAAATATTAAAATATATAAAATAAATATCAAATAATATATAAAAAAATATAATAAAAAATTTAAAATATATAATAAATAATACTTAAAATAATTTAAAAAAAAAAGAGGTAATATTAATTTTAGATATTATAACCAAATTCAAAATATATATAAATATAGCATACTACAATCTTATTATATATTATATTTATTCGGATAAGTAGTAAATTTTTAAACGATTGATCTTAAACTCTAATTTTGATCAAATTTAATAATCTCATCTAACGGTCTTGTGTCACGTGTTCTCAAAATCATCACTACCGTTTAGAATTATATATTTTAACAGATGATTTAGGTGGCATTTGTATATAAATTGCAAGGAGGAAATTATAGATTAAGGTTAAATTTTACAAGATAAAAATGATCCTAATTCTAATTAATGGGTACTAATTAGTAAATTCAAAAGACATGCATGCATATATACATGGAGGGGAATCTATTCATATGAAAGGTATGAATAAAGTTGTCACAGGAAGGAAATGATTTCTTCAAGATGGCCGTCACACAATGAGGACCACGAGAGCCACGTGCTTGTAAATTAAGGCAAGATGGAATATGGATTGAAGAATAAACTTAAGAGTCAATTAAGCAATGTAACCCAATACTTGGATTCTTAATTGAATTATTATTATTATTATTATTATTAATTGCAAATAGTTGAAGAATTAATGTGAATACAAATGGTCGGTTGGTTAGGCAAAGTTGCCTTGTATTGCCGTTTTCAACGCTTTGAAAAATGACCAAAGTACAGAAGAATGTCGTCGACTCTTTTAATTAAACAACTTAATTAGAAGGCGACTTCATTATGACTTCATCCTCCAGCTTAATTAATTAAAATCAGTCTAATCTTGGAGGCTAATTAAAGCCGCCGTGGTACACGACCACTTTACATAGGAATAAATATTATCTTTATTGTCATGTCAACAATGGTGAGGACTGACTCCAGCTGGCTGACTATTGCATTGCATGGTTCGGTTTAATTACTACTATTATATATTGACATCGTTAATTTTTTTAATTAATTATTTGACATTAACATTAGGATGAAGATTGGACCACCATTAACATTGATGGTTCCAGATTGGAGAAGACATTGACAAAGGTGCAGAGTTTATGGGTGTCAAATGATGGCATGGAACACACAGGTGTTAACAACTTGTTGCAGCAAAATATGTTTTTGTTGTTTCAATCGATTTTTATATACAATAATTTGCTGAAACAAATTTTATTAGACATCCATTCAGTGATATGTCAGCCGCAATAAGATTCCTGAGCTTTGGATACACATAAATGGGTGGAATATTTAAAACGTGCTCTTCTATCTAAATTAATATCAAATTAAAAAATAAATAATAATCTATAATTAATTATAAACACGTGTCGTAATTTTGAGTTAAATTTTAAAACAACTAACCAATCACGTGTAGACTGACTGATCCCAATAACACCATTATTGGCGGGTAAATTAAAGTCCATGCAAAGCCAGCTTGACTCCTGCGGATTTATTTTCCTATATGATTGAAGCTATTATTAAGCTTATGTGTTTACATCAAACTAAGGTACTTTAGTCTTTCAAATCACGCGATTCTGGAAATCAACCGTCTGATGGGCATTAAATAGAGTGAGTGACTGTAGCATGAATGAGCAGAGCCAACTTATGATGTTGGCTCTGCATTTTCTTAACAATGAAGAATCTGCTAACAATAAAATGGCTTTTGATGGTGGTGACCAAGGAAAGTTCACCTCTTTAATTCACTTTTGGACTCCTTTCATGCAATAAAGGAAATAAATCCACCACAGAAAGTTACAAACCCTGTTTCAATCATTCCTTCAGATTGATAATGTATTTATTATTATGAATGCACCAAGAATACCTACCTACCTTCAAAATTTCAGCAGCTAGGAAATACAATAAGCTAGCAATGGCAACTCATCTCTCATACATATGCATATTTGTATATATGTAAGATCATACAGCAAAACCATGTTAACTGCTAGTTTATGGATGACGACAACATTTAATATGAATTCGTTTACCGCAAGAAAATTAGCAATTTTTACATTTTCTAATAACTAGTCAGAGCTCCAATCGAAACAAAACTTACGCGGTGGCACATTCCTCGTATCGGTGTATGCTTCCAGTTCCACTCCAGCTCTAGAATTTGAAATCCTTCTTCTTTGACTTCCCTTCCTTCTCCTGCATCTTACGTTTCCTCTTCTTCTCATTCTGCATCAATACATAGCATTACAGTAATCAAGAACATGGCAAAGCTAAAATAATAGTGAATGAAGGATTATAGTCTTTTTTTTTTATTTTTACTCATTATGCTTTTGCCAAAAGAATATTTAAGACCTACCTCCGCAACCATGTCACTGAAATCCTCACGCTGACTGCGCTGCTTCTCCTCCTCTCTTGCTTCCTCGTATCTGCAGAATTGCCAATTTTAGGAATGCACTTTTATTGTATATAAATGCTAAGACAGCCAATAATAACATTTCTCATTAACTGATTTCACTCACTTTGCAGGCAAAACATTGTCCATAAGTTCAAGCTCTTCTGGCTGTAAGGTGACACCCACTTTATCTGTTTTCTGGCCTCTAAGCAGATCAACCTATCAAAAAGCATAGGAAAAGAATGATTGGTCGATCAATGATAAAAGTGGTGGTAACGATTCCAGGTATATTTACAAAAAAATAAATAAATAAAAGAATCAACTGAATCTTGATTTCTGATTACAATACCCAATCAGAATGCAATTAAAAATGAAAAAACACTAGTTTGATGTAAAGGATGTTCCTCCGGAGCACCATCAGACAGAATAAGACTGAATTAAGTATGGATTGGCTGTACTAAAATGAAGACAATACACAATAGCTAAGGGAAATGTAATTATTTGTGTTGCCAAGGCAAACTAAACACACACACACACACACACTTCACTCTTACCCTTTTGGCTCCTGTCTTGTCTTGTGTGCCAGTGTTAACCACATGCCTGCAGGCAAACACAAGTTTTATATCATCAAAAGAAAGAACTAAAGCTGATGAATTCAGAATAAAAATTTCTAAACCAAATAATCACAAACGTGTGTGTTGTTCCAAGCAAAGTTCCAGGAGCAACCCTCTCCTCCTCTTCAAGTACCTAATCAGGAAAAAACATACAATCGGTGGATGTTGTAAGTTGAAATGCTGATGAAGAACATATAGTTTCAAAAACATAGTACCCACTTGGTACAAAGGCCTCTCAGGTTCCTTCCTCTGCTGCTTCCAAAGGTCTTTCAACACCAGTAGGAGTACTAAAACAGCAAAGGCAAAATATTCAGTAACAGGAAAAAAATTAAAAATTAAAGAAAAAAGAAACATATTGCTAAGCCTGATGAAGCCAAGGCATTCAAACATCATCAAGCCTAAATGTATGGCTATTATAATGCAAGACTAACAGGATACGCTTCATGAAGAAATAGATACCTTGAAAGGGTATCTACTGATTCAATGCCATCCTCCAACTCTTCTTCCTCAATTTCTTCTTCCTCTTCCTCCAAATCACCCCAGTGCTTCATCTTATCAACTGGCTCCTCCTAATCATTTAAAACATAAGAAGGTGGCATCTAAATATATTCCATGTTGTATAGATACAAATTTATTTATTTGCTAAAAAGATTCAAAATTTAAGTTCTAAACTTTATGCCACTAATGGTGCTTTAAAGAGCGCTCTGAATTTGTAGCCCACTGTAATCCAATATTTGTGCCAGAACTCTACTTACTTTGAAATCCTTTAAGTGGAGGATATTTATCACAATCAGAAGCAACAAAACTAGCAAGAAAAAGTACCTCATAATTGGGTTGTTCTTGTTGCTGAACACCAAAAACATCTCCATATAACGGGCGCCCATACTATTTATAGATAAAAGAACATAATAAGAAACAATAATAACACCAAAAAAGCAGCTGTGTACAAATAATTTAAAGTAGTCAAATTTTAGTATACTTTGAAACACCAGCTAAGACAAAATACTTACTTCATCAACAGGAGGCTTGCCCCAGCCACCAGCATGATAACCAAAGCTAGCTCCAGGGGGGATAGAAGCATTAAGCCCAGGGATCGTGAGATGGGGGTATGATGGTGGCGGACCATATCTCTGAATGATAAAATACATAGTTAAAGAAATAAATGATGTCAATATTAAGTGCATAACACTAGAAAAATTCACCTGCATATTTATGAGCCATGGCGGAGGAACACCATCAGCCATTCCAAGAGCTTCTTTTAGCTCTTGTGATAACGTGCCTGGTTTCATCTCCCTCAGCTTTACCTACACATCGAGCAAAAGGACAATGTAAATACTAAGCAAATTCACATCTTACTGAATAATAAATGAAGTAAACCTATCATATAATCTTGAAAAAGCATCCATATCAAAACATGGCATGGGTCCCCAGAATGCATTATTTTCCAGAAAATTGAACCAAACCCATCATAAAATCCGGAAAAACTGTCCTCGTTATTTTATTAAAACCTCTTATGTACAGGTAACAAATTAAAACCTCTTATGTACAGGTAACAAATAAGTGAGAAACACAACCATCTTATCAGATGCATTTAGTACTTCCATGAACTAAAAACAACCAGACCTAATTTAAAGAATATCAATCTGTCATGCCACGTAAAGGTATATTAATGTAAGCTAAAACAAATCAAACATAATTGTTTCATGATTCCCAGCAGTAAGCATGAAAAATCCAAGCATAATTATAAAAACTTAGCATGTACGAGCAGGTGAGTATATACAGCATGATATCAAACATGTAGTGTACCTCAAATTCTTTCCCTTCATGGTACAAATCACCATGAGTTGTTAGCTTTGGTTTCGTCTGGTATTTGAAAAATGCATCATGGAGAACCTAACGGACAGAACACATAAACTTATTAGAAAAATGGCAATTATCACTTCAAACAAAATTTCAAGTAGAGTATGCATGCAAGGCACACAAATCAAGTATAAAATGTAAGCACACCCACCCCCCCCCCACCCCCCCCCGCGCCCCAAAAAAAAGGAACAGGACAAACCTGATAGTCTATATCCATTTTCCCCATCTTTGGCTGCATTCACTCACGCTGCTTTTGTTTCAACTTCTTACTATCCTCCTTCTCAATGTAAGCCTGCATTGTAAAGACAAAATCAGCTAATCTTGGCTAGCAAAAGATGCACATGAGCAAAGAGACATGAAAACAAGCCTCCCAAAAGAAGAAATCATAATCAGCCAAATTAAAGAGCGAAAAATAACAGGCAAAGGAAGTCAACAAGCAACACCTAATATCAGCAGAAAACAAGGAATGCACCTTAAATGAGGGTGATCAACATCTATAATGTGGATATGGTTGTGCAAGCTTCTAATCTATAAGAAGGCATATTAAAACTGAGACAGATATCAAGGTATCAAAATCTCAAAGGCAAATATCTAACGTCAAAAGAGATGAATAGACAAAGCAAATCATTTTACTTCTTCATAAATCAAAATGATTTGCCATTCATCAAAGACTACCTTAGCATTTAAGGAAAACATTCAACACCAACAGAAAAAATGAAGTTTTCCTAACTCACAAAAAAAAAGGGGGCACAACATAAAGGCAACAGATGCAATGAAAAGCTGAAGCAAACGATACACAAATATCCTACCATACAGAACTAATGAAATTGTACTTACCTGTCTAATTTTCTCAATTCCCGTTGCAGCAATGAAATCTGGAAGCTGAAATGGTTGTTTCTCAATTCCACGCTTCCCCTAGAAATAGAACAAAAGAAAATTCAAAACCCGATGAGATAAAAGTAATTTCACATATAAAAATTACAAATAAAGCTTCACCCAACTTAATCACTTCAAAAGCAATCAAATCATAGATGAATCTAGTCCGAGCATTAGGCACAATGGAAAGTCATCTGAAATTCAAAGCAAATTAATTAGAACCTCAACAGCGAAAAAATTCACTACATCTACCATGCAAAGGTCTATTATTCTACTAAAATTTCCCCATATTATCAGATATATATCTAAATCCCAACCCACAATAGCAAATATATTTAAAATAGAAATCATTCAAGGGTCCTCTTTGCAAAACACATACAAGTCCAGGCTCCATGGTTGACACAGCTGCAACCCTGCAAGAACCACGTATATACGTATAAGGGAAACTTTATCGACTTGATCTTGCTTTGTCCTCTGCCCTATATCCCTCATGTTGATTATCTCCATCAATCATGCATTCATATTTCAATATGTTATTCAACATTAGCAGGATCACTGACCCGCAAAAATTTCCTCTTCTGACACCAATGGCTTGGTACAGGAACAGTATTTCGATATGCCTTCAAAAAGACTAGCAATTTAGGGTCTGCTGCAGTTGCATCCCACACCTGAGTAACAAACAAATTAATTAATATAAGGAGAAAGCCAATGAAATGTAACACGCATGCATCCCACACCTGAGTATCAAACAAATTAATCAATATGAGGGGAAAGCCAATGAAATGTAACACACACACACACATCTTTATATTTACTCTTTGTTTGTAGGAAACTGAAAACATATTGATAGGAAAAGATTTAGAGAAGTGGACAGGAAATCCACACACACACACACACACACACACAGATATGCTAAGAACTATGTAATCAGATTAACAGCATAACAGATTCTTAACGTCTTTATATTTACTCTTTTTTTTGTAGGAAACTGCAAAACATATTGATAGGAAAAGATTGAGAGAAGCAGACATGAAATTCACCACTGAGCACACGCACACGCACGCATGCACACGCACGCATGCGCACACACATATATATGCTAAGAACTATGTAATCAGATTATCATCATAACATAATCTTAACACGTCTTTATATTTACTCTTTTCTTGTAGGAAACTGAAAACATATTGATAGGAAAAGATTTAGAAAATTGGACGGGAAATCCACCACCGAGCATTGGAAAACTAAAACTGCCCAACTCTGTAAAATATGTGCCTATGTCTAGATAAAATTATAATATAAAAAGGGAGGGAGATGAAGAAACAAAGCTGCTGAGCATTGCTGCACCCAGCTTCACACCCCCCCCCCCCCCCCCCCCCCCAAAAAAAAAAAGCCCCACAAATAGCAAAAGGCTAAGCAAAATCAAGTAACAGAGGCATCCCAATTTTGAAAAAATGGGGGGCAAAAAAGGGCACACGTCTAAACTCCCACAGATCTTTGTAGAATTCTCTGAAAAATATTAAAAGTGTTGAGCACATATAGTACTAAGTTGGTAAACCATGTTATAATACCCAAAAATGGGGAAAAAGCTTGTGCAGACCAAAATCAAATGATGAAGAACAAAATTATTCATCAATACCTCAACAACATCAGGCCTTGAGCAGATCTGCTTGAGTTCAGCAATCTTCATCCGTCGTTGAAGCTGGGTAAAAAAAAATAGACACTCTCTCTCAATCTCATGCCAACAACAGCAATAAGAAACAATAGCAATAATAAAATATAACACCCATACAATCACATTAACGTTATAACAAATAATAACACATCATTTAAGGAGCAAAACCTTTTTCTTCTTATTTGAAAGACCCTTTTCTTTTTGTTGGTTCTCCTGCTCTTCGTCTTCTGAATCAGAGTCAGCCTTCTTCTTTGAATCTGCATTTTGGGCAGACACATCCGTTTAATTATTCTCCTGGAAAAATTCAATTATATGAGCTCCATATGAAACACTAACCAAGAAAAACACGATTAAACAATGCCAAAAGTAAACTAAATTTCTTTTACTTACCTCAGAACCACCAGTGTCTTGAAAATTAAATTTCTCGAAAATCTTTCTAAATTCATTATCAACACCATCATCTAACTCTGGCTTCTCTGGGACATACTCAACTGTAACATGTTCAGCAACCTAACAGTTGAATTCAGAAAAGGCAAATTATAGTTACTATATATCCTCCAGAATTTAGCAAATTACGAAGATCCAAAACCAGAAAAGCAAGTGAACATTTCATGGTTATACTCATACCAACCAAGTAACTCTAACAAAAATTTAGATACAAAATACAACCGTAAATCTGCCAAAATATTTAGGAAGCGTGGTAGACTTAAAAGTACCAAGTCCAAATTTCCTCAACTAAATCATTTTTAGTCGCTTAACATTTG
>CP135572.1:3755056-3933198 GCA_032401905.1 Swietenia macrophylla
CCCATAAAAGATGTTGTTCGGGCAAAATGTCCCTATAAATTATTTTTTTAATCTTATGATTTTTATTAAAAACTTTTTAAATATAAATTTTTAAAATTTATTAATTTGATTGGTTTAAAACAAATCTAAATTAAAAATCAAATCCACAATTGTCCGTCTGATTTGTTTTCAAATCGAAATCTTTTCAAACTATCAAACTATGGGCCTAAAAGCCCGTACAACATCTTTTATGGGCTTTGATTAAAGCCCAATATGTAGAGAAGAAAAGGTGCGACAAATTATATGCAAAATCTTCGCCGCTGAAAACGATTGTCCATTTGTAATACGCCTCTCAAAACAGGAACAGAATATCTGTGAAGATATGGCACTGTAATAGAAAAAACTGAAATACATTTAATCACGCACTGTCTGAACCTATCTGCCAAGCAATGGTAAGATAATCAACGGTCACGATCGTTTAAAGCTGTAGCCGACACAGCGACGTCATCCCAGTTAGTCCCGTCAAATACCGCGTTTACAATTCCGTCCGTTGAACAGTCAAGTCAACGCCACGCTCTAAATGGCTAAAACATAAAAATCAAACTCAACATCTGACGGTAGAGATTCTCCAATCTCAAGTCACCGTTTGGTAACTTTCCGTCGTCGTGTCGCAAACGACACGTGTTTCTCATTCATAGGAATAAAAAATAGACAACTGTGCATACGAGAGTTGTCGGTGGGACCATCGGGCCCCACTTTCCCCTCCCCCTCTAGATCTAATCTCAGAAAAAAACAGAACTGAGAAACGCAAATCTTGCCCCTGTTTTTCTGCTAGATCAATCTGTCTCTGTTCCTGTCTCTCCTCCTCTTCAACAAACACAAAGAGGAGGACACAGACCCTCAC
Source organism: Swietenia macrophylla (assembly GCA_032401905.1). Lineage (NCBI taxonomy): Eukaryota > Viridiplantae > Streptophyta > Magnoliopsida > Sapindales > Meliaceae > Swietenia > Swietenia macrophylla. The sequence goes on from CP135572.1 coordinate 3,755,940, forward strand.
GTATATAATCCCGTTAATGAATATTCGTAGATAACACTTTATTTGGGAAGAAGAAATGGGTGTGCTGGAAAATGGGAACAAGTACAGGAGGATGGATGCTGCTGGCAATGAGGAAGATATTACGTTGTCTCGAAGCCAAGAACAAGAGCAGGGTTTTGTTAATAATGGTAGTAACACGAAGAACTACGTGATTGCTTGTGCAATCTTTGCATCTCTCAATTCTGTGCTCCTCGGCTATGGTAACTCTTCTTTCTCTCTCTTTTTAAGTTCTTCTCTCTGGATTTAATATGAGTTTTGGCCTTGCAAAACGTTGTATATGGGCTGATTTGTCATCCAAGGCAATGTCGAGTACTGTCAATGATGGTAATTACGGAATCTTCCCCTTTTTTTTGTAAACACTTGGAAGTAGAATTGGAGGAGTTGTAATACTGATTGGATCAAAAAACTGGTGTTAATCATTCTTGGTTGCAGTATCAACTTGGTGATTGAAGACAAGTTATTCTGCTTAAGTATCACAAAACTTGATAGGGACAATTGGTATACATGCTGCAATAGTAATTTATTAACATACTTTTTTGTAATAAGTTTAGATTAATGTTTAAAGGTGCGTGATTTTCCATTAAAACATCATGATTCATGAATCTGTTAGGACAGCATGTGCCCTAGATGCGCTTTATGTGTCTAATTATGGTGCTTTATGATTGTTTTAATTAGATAACAAATGGATGACTAGAGTAGATTTCGTAATGTTATCAAAATGTACACTTTGAGTAAAGATATCCACATGGAAAAGTGGAAAATAGACGGTTTACCAAACTTCATTCACGAAATCCAAAAATCTTCTTGCAGTGCAAATTGCAAAATTCATTCATTGCTGTTTTGCTAGCCGGGTTATTAATTTACCATGTGTCGCCATCACTCTGCAGATGTGGGTGTAATGAGTGGGGCAATTATATTCATCAAGGAGGATCTGAACATAACTGAGGTGCAACAAGAAGTTCTTGTTGGAATTTTGAGCATAATTTCACTTCTGGGTAGTTTAGCTGGGGGGAAGACATCAGATGCCCTTGGTAGAAAATGGACAATAGGCGTTGCAGCTGTTATTTTTCAGACAGGTGCAGCTGTTATGGCTCTTGCTCCTTCTTTTGCAGTACTTATTATTGGCAGACTCTTGGCTGGTGTGGGGATAGGCTTTGGGGTTATGATTGCGCCTGTATACATAGCAGAGATAGCACCCTCCGTTGCTCGAGGATCGCTCACCTCCTTTCCTGAGATCTTCATAAATCTTGGAATTCTACTTGGATATATCTCAAACTATGTCTTTTCTGGACTGCCTGCTCATATAAACTGGAGGATCATGCTTGGTGTGGGAATCCTTCCATCAGTCTTAATTGGGTTGGCATTGTTCGTGATCCCTGAATCCCCAAGATGGTTGGTAATGCAGTGCAGAATTGATGAAGCAAGATTAGTGCTTTCAAAAACAAATGGTAGTGAAAAGGAAGTGGAGGAAAGATTGGCAGAAATACAAGTAGCTGCTGGTTTTGCCAATGCTGAGAATTATGAAGCAAAAGCTGTGTGGCGCGAGATCTTATATGCTTCACCTGCCGTTAAACGAATGCTGATTGCAGGTTGTGGAATCCAATGTTTCCAACAAATTACGGGTATTGATGCAACTGTCTATTATAGCCCCACTATTTTTAAAGGAGCCGGCATCAAAGGCAATTCTGAACTTCTTGCTGCTACTGTTGCTGTTGGGTTTACCAAAACTGTGTTCATCTTGATAGCTATATTTCTTATTGACAAAGTTGGTAGGAAACCTTTGCTTTATGTAAGCACAGTTGGTATGACCATCTGCTTGCTTACTCTGAGCTTTACTCTAACATTTATGGGGAACGGGAGAGTGGGGATTGGACTGGCTATCTTATCAGTTTGTGGCAATGTAGCTTTCTTCTCCGTAGGAATTGGCCCCATTTGTTGGGTATTGTCATCTGAAATCTTCCCTCTGAGGCTGCGAGCTCAAGCTTCAGCTCTTGGGGCAGTGGGGAGTAGAGTCAGTAGCGGTGCAATTGCAATGTCCTTCCTCTCTTTGTCTCGTGCAATTACAGTAGGAGGAACATTCTTCATCTTTGCACTGATTTCAGCTGTTTCTGTTGCTTTTGTCTATACATGCATCCCAGAAACAAAGGGGAAGTCTTTGGAGCAAATTGAAATGCTCTTTCAAAATGAAAGAGAATTTCAAGGAGGAGAAGTGGAATTAGGAGACGCAGAGCGTCTAGTACAGGAAAAGTAGTTGGTGGCATTCTTTATCTCTAAACCAGAGAAATTCATATGGGTTATAGGAGTGTTTGAAATTCTTAAAAATATGCATCAATGGAGAACTGTTCACATTCATTGCGAGGCCACTCTACACATTCTGCATTGTAAAGTATTCTTTTACGAATCATTGTAGTAATAGTGATAGTCATACAAATGACAATGTCTGGACTTTCAATTTTGCTCCCATTCTTGTATCTTACACATCTCCTGGTCTCAATAAGGTAGAGGTTGGAAGATTTGGCACATATTTGTATAACATTATGCAAAAGTATGGAAAGAAACTTATCTTAACTCTAGATATATGGTTGTCGTTGGGTTTATTGTATGACAGTGGAACTTTTCCTGCGATAATTATTTATCTGTTTGGCTCTTAATGATGTTTATGTGCAAATGGCAATAACTACAAATATGGAGATCTTTGAACTATTTAAAAGTGTTGTTTATCTTCCCCTCAAGAACATATTTAAAGCTAAAGAGCACGAAATCACATGGCTGGAGAATAGCATGTAACATAAAGACAAGGACAACTCGTAAAGCTATAATTGATTGAACATAAATGTGATTGGGTCCACAGGGCAGCTAAACAAAGCAATTCCTTTTCTGCATTCAAGCACCTTCATTAGACACCGCAGATTAGCCAGCTTATTTATTCCAAAGTTTTACTAAACAATGCTAAATTGCAGAGGGAGAAAACTTGAAGCAATGTGCATGCTCCGTGAAATGCTACACCATAGTAACTAACTAACATGGAACACATTCTGTGAGTCCATGAAAATAGGATTTGAAAATTGGTTCAGTTAGAAAATTAATAAATGAGTAAAAATAGAGGACTGAAGATTTATGCCTATTGGTTTTGCTTCAATCAACCACTGCCATGGATGATCATCAATTCATCATGCATGCTTCGGAAAATCAGCAAGAACTCTGTGTTTAAACTAATCAAGAGTATACAACAATGGATAGATCACCAAATTTGTATGTGATGAGCCAATAACTTTCCTGGAAAACAATCAGATTCACATACAATAATCAACGCAATCTAATCATCAAACATGCAAACAGATAGTACTCCACAGACATGTTACAACTAACCATATTAAAATGATGGAATATTTTTTTTCATCCATTTACTTAAACATGGAATATTCTTTTGTTTCGTACTAATATATGTTTCTGCCTACATTATGCAAGAAAATGACTACATGGAAATTTATTTTTAAGATAATTTACACAAAGAATTTTTTATTCATGATACCTTAAGATTTTGGAATTGTTGGTTGAGCTCCAAGATGAAGAATAGTTGCCTAGATTAGTATCAATTTACACCTATATTATTAAGCTAACATTTCATACATCATATATTGATTCACTTTATCATATACTAACAATTCACGTTATTATTTTAACACAATATTATCAATTAGATAAATTGATTATTTTTCTACATGGAAAGGGATACAAATAAAAGATTAAATGTAAAATTCCAAAAATTTCTAATAATACTTATATGGTGAGGAGGGATACAAGTAGAAGATTGAAGGTGTTATGGTGATGGAGACAATGGCTAGAGGTAAGAGCCCATATTTATTGGAAGCTGAGAAATCACTTTCATGACGTATTTAGTTGTAATGGACTCTAAAGAGAAATTTATTTCTTTGGTCCTGATTAGCAATCAATTGTTTGCTTTCCAAAACTCAAATACTCCAAAGTTGCTTCTCAGGAAAGTGAAATTAGAAAGAACCAAATCATTGTTTTCTTGCTCAAAAGAATACAAAATGCTCAACTTATCACATTCTACAAGAAAATATTCTTTTTTCCTACCAAATTCTCTAAGAAAACTCGGTGGAATGTTATTTTTACAAGCCACACACCAAGTTGTACACAACAATTATCTCACAGCAACTTTATTTTACAGCAATTGTTGATTAAAAGTTACAACATCTTCATACCAAACATACTTTTAATAGATGGTAGATACCAAAAGATGTAAACAAATGATAAACAAACATTACTCTTACTATAAGGCATTTGGATTTAGAAAAGATTGATCTATGAATGACAAGATGAAGAAAAATCCAAGAAAAGAAAAGAAACATTTATATTAGATAATCACAAATGGTGAATATAAGACAATTAGAAATGGTCCTTTTATTCCATACTTACAAACTTGACACTGAAGAATTGCAGAAGATACAGCAGTCCAGTATTAAATGATTAACAATACTCCCATCTTCAACTCTAAGCAACTTACTTTGTTTGTTCCATAAATGCACAGTGAAACTTTGTCTGCGAATAAGCTCAAGCTTTTTATGCAACCATTTTGAATGCTGCTCATTTCTAGGTCCCCTGAAAAAACTTCGAATTCTGCTCCAGTCAACAGGATAAAATGCGGATTGTGGCAACACATTGAAGTTGAATCCAGGTCTGCCATTCACTCTAGAAACAACTCTTGAGACTAAATATGGGCCATTGTGACCCCACTTGTTGCCATCAAATGTGAGTGAAAATTCTTGTATGAACTTGAAAAGTAGTGGATGATTCTTATCAAAAATCATCACAGCATTGTTCAGTCTGGTCCAATTCTTTGTTTCAGAATCCATGGTTTGAGCTCCGATCGTATTTCTCAATTTGGATAAATTTTTCAATACTATGACATCTGTGTCTAAATATATACCACCAAACTTGTATAACAGAGCAAGTCTGAGTAAATTAGACAGATTTTGACCCAATGAAATGAATCCAGGATCAATGTTGCCTTTCCTCAATTTATTGAACCACACTTCTGCAGGAGTACTGTTGAATATATAATCAAAATCAGGCTTAACTGCAATCATTTTAAAACCCTTATCCAAAAATGGCTTAAAAATAAGACTTCCTTTTCTGGAATCCAATGAATTTGAAACCATGACCAAGCATGCATTTGGATGTGACTTAAACAAAGTTTCGATGGCAAAAATTTCTCTATCACCAAATGACTCAAATGAGGAAATCCAAGTCATGAAAAACTTTAACTTACATGAAGAATTTTTTAAAAATTCCTTCACTTTAGCTGAAAACCTCCTTGATTTAGCTCCCAGGCGAAGAATATTGAACTTAATTCCCCAGTTATTCACCCTTTTTGGCTTAGAAACCACAGAACTGTCAATGGGCACCAATGAAAAGTTTTGTTTCTGAAGTAGATGCAAATGGGTTTTTAAAATCACAGGTAGGTTGTCTTCTTTCACTGCATACAAAACAGAAGAAGTGAACTTTTGAAGTGACTCTCCAGCAACTTTTTCCGGCAAGGTATTGGCGGGAAGCGGTGAGATTCTGGAGGGAAAAGACGGGAGATAAATGTAGAAAACAGAGAAACCATTATAAACTAAGAGGAGAACAAGAAGAAGAGCAAGAAGTGAAGTGGGTAAGCAAAAAAGAAAAGCAAAAAGAGATCTTTTGATGCTTTGCAAATGCTGAAGAAAGAAAACACAGTTCTGATAAAGTTTGGCTATTTGATACATAATGTTTGTTGGGGAGTCTTGACTGTTTGAGAGGTTGGCTGTAGTATGGTGTAGTTAATGAGAAGCTTCCAGTTTGCAGAGTTTTAATGGAGGAACAAAAGATTTTAATGGAGGAGGCGGCAAAACATCAAAAACATTGAATTATTTTTTGTGTTTTGTGTTTTGATTTGGACATTGGGAACCAAAATGTACAAAAGCAAGTGGGATTCTAGTGAACTTCAAGCCAGCTAAGCTAGTCAGCTCATGCTTTTATTTTTTATATTTTATACTTAAAATTCATGTATAATTCTTCAAAAGCACAAAAAAAAATAAAAAAATAAAACAAATGTGATTTTAAAAAACAAATTTAAAATGTAAATTAAAAATAAAAATAAAAAATATTTAATAATTTCTTAAAAGCTTCAAATTATGTTAAAAATTATAAAATTCAAACATTATTTTAATATGTCAATATTTTGTGTTAAAATTTATTTTTTTACATAATTTTTGAAATTTTTATATTTAATTGTACGTAATTAAATTATTTTTTAAATTTTAAAAAATATATTTATTTAAATTTAACTATTTATTTATTTATTTAAATTTAATAAATATGAATACAGTGCCACCTCATCAATATTTCCATATTCTTCTTGTACAAATTTGCATCAACTGATTGTGAACAATCTTGGCAATATGTGACCTTCTTTGGGTGCAAATATTATTTGTTACCAAGTCTTTTACTCCCTACATTTCTTTTATTTAATTTCCTAGAAAAATATAGCCAGCCCAGCCAAGCCAAGCCAAGCCAAGCTAGTATATTATATATGACGATTATTTTTAATTATTATAATTAAAAAGGAAAGCTGGGGAAGTAGTGGCAGTGCTGCTGGCATTACCGATTTCCACAGTAGAATTATGATCAAACGATTTCCTCAGGGAATGTCTAGCTTTCCACGTGGCAGTATGACAATCAAGCTGTCGGAAACTATTTTACCCCTGTTTTCACAGGCATATGACCTAACTAGCCTTAGCCAAGGGTTGGTCACTTGAAGAAGAGAAATGAAAAGCTGGCTATGGGTTCCATAGAACAAATGGGGAGTTGAATTGCAATGAATTTCATAGAATTTACTGAAATAAATTGTTCTAAAAACTCACTTACTCGGGTCAGTCGAAGCACATGCTCCCCCACTTAGTCCATTGATTCATGAAACAACTCATTTCAGACAAGCCCTCTTCTTCTCTTGTAATCACCAACTGTCAAGGTCAATGCATGTCGTTCTCCGGTACTTTGTCATCCAGAAGTTGCTTCTATCCTATGCTTCCTCGCCATGAATCTGGCCATCACTCCAGGAGATCCATCAAACTTCTTAAGTGCATTCAAAGAGATGTCAAGCCCAAAATCATGCAGCACATTTGACTCTGTCCCTTGATCAAATGGAGCATTTGTATCAACCAGCTTCCCAGCACCGGCTGCAGCTTCCAAAGCTGCCGCCGTGGCGGCCATGCCAACCTCTGCCGTTACTGGCTCAGCCTCATCACCGCCAGCACCTGCTGTTGCAGTATTCTTATCGCCATTTTCCTCGGCAGTTCCCTCTCCTTCACCTGGCTTAGAGAGAGAGCAATTCCTTGACCTAGTCCACCTTCTAGAAAATGGATCATATCCAGCTTCCTCTGCTTTCAAACCAACATTTACTGGTTTCAGTCCTGATGCATTTTTGAAGTTCTCAACTCTGTTCTTCCTGTTCATCTCAGTAACCCTAATAGCCTTCGCATCTTTTTCCTTCAATCGCCGGGATGCCTCAAGTTCCTGCAGTCTTGTCTTGATCCTCTCCACCTCTGCTTCATCACGCTTGTGCAACTTCTAACTCCCTGCTCTCAGCAGCAACATTTAATGGCCTTGATGAGGCCCATTTTTTTTTTCTTGCAAAATCTGTTTCGCAGTGGCTGCTGAATAGACAAATGTGTTGATTTTTTGTGTTGCCTCCTTTTTCTCCAACACGTCCTGTTTGCTTGGCATCCGACCACCACTTCGCTCCACCCCTCTAACCCACTGCTTAAACTTCTTCTCAAGTGGTGGAGAATCTGAAACCATGGCCATCTGCCACCTAGCAGCAGAGCTTACATTGCCCCAAATGACATTCAGATACTTATTGTTCTCTAGTTTGTACAACCGATCAGGATCTGTGGCATCAACATTTCGGACCATGCAGAGCCTATAGATAGGCCCAGTCTTTGACCTTCCAATTCCAACCCTCACAAAGTAACCCACAATCAACTCCTCAAAGAATGGTTGCATGAACCATTTTGCAAGTTTTGACCTCCTGATGGTTATTTCCTTTATGTCATCAAATGTTGGGCCCTTTGAATCAGGCATGTCCCTCTCATCATCACTGTCATCCATTCCACTATCCCCGGTCGATCCTTCGTCTTCACTGTGAGACCCACTTTCACTCCCGCTCTGACTTGAGCTACTCAGTCCTGCAGGAGTAAATGCTTTTCGCTTGCTTGGTGAAAAAGCCCTACTGCCTGAGCTGCCCCTAGATGCATCCCTCAACCTACGGTGAGCCTCTGGGTCCTGCTATTTCAACCGTTTTGCTCTTAGTTCATTCGACCATCATCCCTGGCAGCTGCCCTGTCAGCAGATCTAGCTGAAAGACGGACTCCACGAGATAATGGAAGAGGTGGAGTCTCTTTTCTGGATTGGGAGAACCTCTCTTCCCGCCTTGATCTAAACTCGTCCCTTAAATTCTTATCAACTTTCTTGTCATCTCTTTCAAATATCATCATCTCTCTTTCAAGTTAAGTCATCTGTCCATGACTAGCATCATCAGATTCATTACTGCTGTCATCTTCGCAATCTGAGCCACCATCATCATAATCGCCGTCATCCTGGCCACCCTGGTCATCTCTTTCACTAGGATCCAGCCTCTTCTTCAAAGGAACTTAAGAACCAGAGGGTTTCCTGTTTGCATACGCCTGACCACGATCAGAATCAGCATCTCTGGAGTCAGTTCCAGAATATGAACCCTCACATCGCCTTCTAGAGGGAGGTTGAGAGTGCCGGTTTCTGCACGCACTGTTGGTTCTCCCAGCAGCCTCCAGAAACAGATTTTCTAAGTCTGCCATGGTCCACGTGCCACCCTCTGTTCCGTGATGATTTGCACTCTACCCTGGAAAAAACTAAGCATTAATCAACTTTATCAACAGTCAATCACAGAACAAGGACGAAAATGTACATGTGAACATCAATTGGGAAAAAAAAAATCCCCAAACTCCACCAACATTATATATGTTACTAATAAGTCCACATATTACAGCAATTGAAAATCCGAGATATATACCACGCAACTTCCTAATACTTCTCAACCACAATAAGGAGACCATACACATGCCTACAAGTATTTACATTCTCAACCTAGACATTCATTACAGAACCCAAAAAGTACAGTATATAAAAGAGATACAATGCATGAAAAGCAAGCTGATACAACTTTCAGGTTTCTCCTGCAACCATGGTCATGTGTCTTAAATAAGCAAATATTGTATCCTCTAATGGTCGCAAAATATCATGGTCAATGTCTTATAGCCGCAATATCCGTATAACACTCCAAATATTTTGACTCTAATTGAATGAACTTTCCAAATACAATAGCCAGTATTTCCTGGAAACACCGGCGAGAGAAACAACAACAAGGAGAGAAGGAAACAAGCAAAAGAAAAACAGGAACCATATTGTCATCAAAAACTAATTTGGAGGTATATTTCCCGATAAGGGGATCATAAAAACCTTGATTAATGCCCAAGTGGCAGTTCTCCGGTCCTAATGATCACTAGAAAACCGGAAACTGGAATGTCCATTTATTGAGCATACCTTTGTCGCTCTTGGCTCCCCTAAGGCACTCGACGACTAACCAAAAACCACATTCATTCAACCAAAACATTGACTACAACGCAACACAACCAATTCAAGTACTCACAGCTCATTAACTTCGTAGCCCACATCTCCATCAGTTATCATGATTTAAATTACTGTAACTTTAATCACGATTAGTGATCGGAAGAGAGTTGCAGATTATACCTGATTTCGATTTGGCTCTAGACTTGGCCTGGTTTGGATCTGCGACAGTTTTAATCTTGTGAAAATAAACACTTTTACTATTTTTAAATAATTTTATGTCACTATGATCATTTACACTTAAAACATATAATCACGACAACTAATTTTTAGTAGTGTTCATGAAAAGCAATCTACGAGTATAACACTAGGCATTGTGCTCTCGTGAAACTGCTCATCTTTTGAGCACTGCGTATGCATTGCACAATTGTTCAGGAGGGTGCGGTACTGCGCTCGTACAATGGTGCTTTCATTAAAAAAAGATTAAAAAAGCAATAAGATGGTCAAACCATTGATAAGTCTTTGCCAATGGGAGTTCTTCGAACAACAATGGGTATGTATTGTGGGGAGTAGCTCTATGCACTCAAATAAGTTTTTTATGCTGTGGCTTTATTATATATTTTACATATAATTGACTAGAGATGTTAAAGAGGTCGGGTTGGCCTGATTTTTGAACAATGAAGTTCAATCTGGCATGGACTGGGATTGGACTGTAACAGCAAATGCCAAAGCTGAAGCAGCAAAAACACAAGTGCTTCGGACGAGCAAAACTCACGGGAAGTATCTAATATTAAACTCTCCGATGAATATCCCTCTGCTTCTGTAGTATTCTCGTTTCTGAAACCTTAAACAGACGTACAGATGCTAGACGAGAAGTGCACTGACTTTCTCTTTGAATATTGACCGAATCCAGCACAAGTACATGAAAGTACAAGGACTGAATCTTCACATCGCCGAGACTGGAAGAGATTTGTCATCGGTTACACGGTAATATTTACTAATCCCACTTACTTATCTTGCAGCCGCCAACAATATTTAATCAAACACCGTTAATATGTGATTCATTAATCTCCAGGTCCTAATGTGGTGGTGTTTTTGCATGGATTCCCGGAGATATGGTACTCGTGGCGCCATTGGATAGTGGCTCTGGCCGGTGCTGGTTTCAGGACAATCGCAACTGATTGCAGAGGGTACGGCCTTTCTGACTCGCCGGCTGAACCTGAAAAGGCTTCCTTTAAAGATATGATAAGTGATCTCCTCGCCATTATCGATCACCTCGGAATTACCAAGGTATTTAGCACTGTCTTGTTTCATAAGCAGAAATGACAAGTATATTCTAGTGTTTCTGTTCTATATTTGAGTTTATAAATTGATTGGTCAAGTGTTCCTTGGAAACTGGTCTTATCTTTTTATTAATGTTACAGATCACTGGACTGAACAAAAGGAAATGATTTAATTTAAGAATAACCACTGATCGTTAATGATTTCCCCTCTCAATTGCATAGGTTTTTCTAGTTGCAAAGGATTTTGGAGCCCAGACAGCGTACCTGTTTTCATTTCTACATCCTGAGAGGATCTCTGGAGTTATTACAATGGGAATTCCATTTGTACCTCCAGGTCCCATTGATAACCATAAATCCCTTCCTTAAGGTTTCTGCATATCAAGATAGCTGGTATGCTTCCAGCTTCATTGCTTATAAGCGCATAGATGACAATTGGGAAACTATGCAACTCTTTTGCTACTTTATGCATCGGTAATGTTCGATCAGGAACCTGGACGAGCAGAGGCTGATTTTGGCCATGCAATTCAACACTTCTGAGTTGTAGGGAAGTTACAAATTAACTTGATTTTGTAATTTTGTAGATCATTTCGGGAGGAGTTCAACGTAGCAGAACCAACAGTTAAACTTCCAGCACTGCTGATAATGGGTGATAAAGATTATGTCCTTCAGTTTCCAGGAATGGAGGACTACATCAGAAGGGGTAAGGTGAAAGACTTTGTCCCTAAATTAGAGATCATACATTTACCTGGAGGGTCCCATTTTGTTCAAGAGCAATCACCAGAAGAGGTGAATCACCTGCTCCTCACCTTCCTAAACAAACATGTCATGTGCTTGAGGTTTATAAACAACTTTACTTCTGGATTTGCTACAGATATTCATGTCATGTGCAGGTCAGCAGGAGAAATTCTGAGGGAAAGAAACTCAAGAATGGAAAATGAACATATGCATCTCAGTAACACCTTCACTACTGAAATTGAGAACCTTTATTTGGATCCCTAAAAATGTATATGTTGTGTCATGGCTTGTAGTAAATTACAAACTGCCAAGGTTTTTTGTTTTGCAAATGAAATTTTTTTCTAATTTTTTATATTTTAGACATAGTCAAATGTAATAAATAATAAACTGTTAAAATTATATTTTAAATTTTTTAATTTAAATTATAAAATATAAAATTAATTTATTATTTTATTAAAATATAATTTAAACTTTTACTATTAATTATATCACGTGATAATATTTTATTAAAAATAAGAATAAGAATTGAAAAAATTACGAAAAAATTATAATTTATTTTTTTGTAATTATTATTTTGGTGTGCTGCAATTAGACTAAAATTTTCTTCGAATTTATTATATTATTAATTAATTTTTATTTATTAAAAAAATATAATTAAAATAAAATATAAATTTTTATTATTTTTATATTTATATATTATTAAATTTTTAAAAATTAAGAATATAAAAAATTTTAAAAAAAAATTTATCCGTAATAATTTTACTGGTATAAAAATTTTATTTAATTTTTACTTTTATTAAATTTTTTGGCATCTCTTTTGTTATCTTTTCTTTCTTAATATTATCTTCCCTTTGAACAAAAAGTTAATTGGTTATATTTTATAATATTAATTAAATAAATTTAATTTTAAAATTTTGAGGATATTCACTTTGCACCAACAATTTTTTTTAAAAAAGTGAATTATTAATAATATTATAATATTAATATTATTTTTAAATTATTAATAATAAAGTGAAAATTACAAAAAAAAAAAAAAAAAGAGGCCAAATTTCTTTCTGACAAGACAGAAGTTTTCCGACAAAAACGGAACTCTCGAAGCAGTGAAAGTGGGACCGTGTCCTCTGTTAAATTTCTGCAATCTAAATTTTTCTCCTCTGAAAAGACGAACGGGCTAGGAAGTCAAGGACAGGTGGATTAACTTCTCTCTTTCTGTTTCTGTTTCTCTACGAAAATGGATCAAATCCAGCACAGCTTCATCAAAGTACAAGGCCTGAATCTTCACATCGCCGAGACCGGATCAGGTTTGTTTTTCTTCAGTTTACAATATGTGTCATGTACTAATTAATTAACCCACTTACTTGTCATGAAACCACCAAAAATTTTTAATCAAACGCCGAGAATTCATGGTCGACAATCTACAGGTCCTAATGCGGTGGTGTTCTTGCATGGATTCCCGGAGATATGGTACTCGTGGCGTCATCAGATGGTGGCTGTGGCCAGTGCTGGTTTCAGGGCAATTGCACCTGACTGTAGAGGGTACGGCCTTTCTGACCCACCGGCTGAACCCGAAAAGGCTTCCTTTCAAGACATGATAAGCGATATCCTCGCCATTTTAGATCACCTTGGACTTGCTAAGGTATTAATGACGACTAAATTACTTCTTAAGCCGAAATTAGAAGTATCTATATTTCAGTTTATAAACTGATTGGTCGCATGTTTCCTTTGAAACAGAGCTGATCCTTGTATTGATGTTTATGCATAGTTTTTCTCTAGTCCCTTTAGTACACGGGATTCACAAATAAACATTTGATATTTCAAGTTTTTTGCTAAGTTTCCAAATTAGATTTTTAACTTCGATGTTAGAATTTTAGGTTATGCTTTAAACTTAAGTGTTGAAGATTTTGAATTCTGTGGGAGAGGTTTCAAGTTTCGGGTTGGCAATGGAACATTACATGCACATAGTCAATGATGTTGAAATATTCTATTGAACAAAGGAAATGGCTTGATTTGAGATTGAAAGTTGATAGTTAATGATTTCTCTCAATCGTATAGGTTTTTCTTGTTGCAAAAGATTTTGGAGCCATTTCTGCGTACTGGTTTTCACTTCTATACCCAGAGAAGGTCTGTGGAATCATAACAATGGGAGTGCCATATTCACCTCCTGGTTTCCTTGTCCTCAACAAAAGCCTTCCTGAAGGTTTCTACATGTCAAGATGGCGGGTATGCTTGCAGCTTCATTGCATATAAGTGCATAGATGACAATTCAGAAACAATACTACTTTTTTTTCTGCATTTCATATCTCTGATGTTCAATCAGGAACCTGGACGAGCAGAAGCTGATTTTGGCCGCCTGGATGCCAAGACAGTGGTAAGGAACATTTACATCCTCTTCTCCAGAACTGAAATACCAATAGCACCTGAAAACCAGGAGATCATGGATTTGGTAGATGCTTCTACTCCCCTCCCACCTTGGTTCACAGAGGAAGATCTTTCTGCATATGAAGCTTTGTATGAGAAGTCTGGGTTTCGAACAGCATTGCAGGTCCCATATAGGTAATGGCTTGATCCTATTTAGGGATTGAGTTGTATTTTCACGCATCTGCAAGCACTGTCGATATCTACTGTCTAAATATTATAGTCTATCAGCTTGTGCTGCCACTTCACGTTGCACTTGTTGCTGTTATTGTTCGAAATTAAGATTGGCAGATTAATTGTTTATTTGTTTGTTTCTCATTTTAAGTCGTCTGAGTTGTAGGGAAGTTACAAATTAACTTGATTTTGTAATTTTGTAGATCATTGCGGGAGGAGTTCAATGTAGCAGAAACAACAGTTAAGCTTCCAGCACTGCTGATAATGGGTGACAAAGATTATGTTCTTCAGTTTCCAGGGATGGAGGACTACATAAGAAGCGGCAAGGTGAAAGACTTTGTCCCTCAGTTGGAGATCATACATTTACCCGAAGGGTCCCATTTTGTTCAAGAGCAATCACCAGAAGAGGTGAATCAGCTAATCCTCACCTTCCTCGGCAAACATGTCTGATATTGCCAAGGCTTCCCTGAAGTATATGTCCAAGGATTTACCAAATGCTAGTCGTTCAGAATGACATCGATGTTGCCCAAAAAATAGTGTCATTTCCTATTGGAGAACATGTGTTCTTTCTGTATGTCGTGTAATGAATGTTTTCAGATGCTATGGCCTGTGCTATTCTAAATAAGTCGAAGGAGAATCTTCAATGATCCTTGGAATTAGTGCCATGGATTATGCTCCGTTATCATAAGATGCAAAATACGAGCTTCTTGTTCTGAAACTAACATTGTTATTGAGGTTGACAACTAAATACATTTCGGGAATTATTACTGACATGCTGTGACTGGTAAGCACAAGAATTCTATGGAAAAATCTGAAAATTGAGAAAGAAAATGAGCATATTGGACAGCAAAATGTGTATATGCTATATTTCATGGCCTCTACAGCATCAGAAAGTATTCTGAAAAATTTTCCACTTCGTCTATTGGAGAGCAGGAACTAGTAGATTATGTGATCGTTAAGAACTTCAACGACGGGTTAGTATAACATCAAATAAAAAGTTAAGCTAGGTGATGGCCTATTAGATCACAGATATGGGTTTGTAAACAGATCGAAACCAAGCTTGCCTGACTGAAGATAAGCAAAGAATTGAGAAACAACAGAAATGGAAAGGAAAAGTTACAACATCAAATTTAACATCAGTATAATCAAACAGAAGCTGCATGTATTAACTATATATTAATGTATGGGGAAAATAATGTATTGAGCAAAGGAAATGGCTTATTAACCGTTGATATTTAATGACTTTTCTCTCTCAATTGTTTAGGTTAATCTTGTTGGAACAGATTTTGGAGCCCAGTCTGCATACCGGTTTTCAATCCTACACCCAGAGAGGGTCTCTGGAATTATAACAATGGGAGTGCCGTGTTTACCTCCATGTCCCATTGAGTTCAACCAACACGTTCCTGAAGGGTACTACGAATCAAGATGGAGGGTATGCTTGCAGCTTCATTGCCTGTAAGTACATATAGATAACAATTGGGAAACATTATAACTCTCTTTTGCTACTTTTCGCATCTCCGATATTCGACCAGGAACCTGGTCTAGCAGAAGCTGATTTTGGTCGATTTGATGCCAAGAAAATGGTAAGCAATTAACAACCTGTTCTCCAGAGGATCAAGGACTTGGTGGAGGCTTCTACTGCACTCCCCGCTTGGTTCACAAGGGATGATCTTGTAGCATATGGAGCTTTGTATTAGAAGTTCGAATCCGCTAATCCTCACCTTCATAAATTTACCTGAAGGGTGCCACTTTGTTCGTGAGCAATCACCGTAAGATCAAATCCTCTAATCTTCACCTTCATCAACAAACATGTATGATTGCCAATATTCCCTTTGGAGCTACAATAGTTACTTGAATAACAGGTGTGCCACTTAATATTGGGAAATGAATGCGTGCTCTCTGTGTGGCATGTAATTGATGTTATTCAGATGCTACTTTAAGCAACTCGAAGGACTGCCTCGATGGTACTTTTAAGTCGATGCACTTTGCTCGGTATTCATGAACATGCATATAATGTGCAGTGACTGGTAAGCACAAGAATTCTGAAGAAAAATCCGAAAACAGAGAAGAAAATGAGCATATCATCTCAAATACACCTTACCGCTCAAATGGGTACGTGGAATTTCATGCCCTCTAATGTTATCAAGAGGTATCCTAACTTTAACCCGAGGCTACCAATTATGTAATGGGCCTATAGCATTCTGGGGCGAATTGGTGCCCGCAGAAAAAATTTTCCACTTATGAAACGGGCCTGCTCTCAAAGTGTTCTTAAAGTCTAACTGAACTCGTTGCGACAAGGGATCTGAACTGAAACTGCAGCCCACTAGATTATTTGTTTCCGACATTAAGTATTGTATAAGGTCAAATACTTGTTGCAATAATCGGTCAGCTCTGTCGTACACCATGGATCATTTGCAGCATATGTATGTCGAAATAAGAGGAGTGAAGCTTCACGTTGCGGAGATTGGAACTGGTTCGTTCATTTTCATTGTAATTTCTTTTCTTCTGAGCAGTTCTTTCATTTCAGTAACTTTGGCTCTTCTTTTCTGCAGGTTCTACAGTTGTATTATTTATACATGGATTCCCAGAAATCTGGTATTCATGGAGGCACCAGATGATTGCAGTGGCTGAGGCCGGATACCGTGCAATCGCACCTGATTTGAGGGGTTACGGTTTATCTGAACATCATCCACAACCTGAAAAAGCATCCTTCAATGACTTTGTGGAAGACTCCTTTGCCCTTCTTGATTCTTTTCAGATTGACAAGGTATCATATCATTGTTGTGTGAATGTCATTCCATGATAAAATAAAGCTGTGATCATTGTTTTTAAATATGGATTGGAAGCAACTAAAATAAATTGTTGACAGGCTATTCTGATTGGGAAAGATTTCGGTTCATGGGTCGTCTACATCCTAGCCCTGCTTCACCCAACTAGGGTTTCTGGCATTGTATCCTTAGGTATGCCGTTCTTCGTGCCTAGATACAAGAACTACCTGAAGGTTTCTACAGTTTCAGGTGGAAGGTAATTGATTGTTGTCCTAATATATATCTGTGGCTGACCCATATTTTTTTCTTCTATGAATCCTTTCCTTTCCTTTCCAGGAACCTGGAAGAGCTCAGGCAGACTTTGGCCGATTTGATGTGAAAACTGTCTGGAAGAACATCTATATTCTCTTCTCAAGAAGTGAAATTCCCATAGCAGAGAAAGATAAAGAGATTATGGATTTGGTGGATCCTTCTTCTCTTCCACCGCCATGGCTGACTGAGGAAGATCTTGCCATTTATACAACATCATATGAAAATTCAGGATTCGATTCTCCCATGCTAATTCCTTACAGGTAAGAGTTCACTTAAAGGGTATCTAATATACCCTCTATTTAGTTTTTGCTTTCAAGTTAGAGCAACAATAGTAATTCCGTTTTCCCAAATGCTTTAATATTCAATGCAGGGCACCGCGTGAGAAGTTAACCATAGCCAATCCAAAAATTGAAGTTCCAGTGCTGTTACTAATGGGTGGCAAAGACTATTGCCTCAAATTTCCAGGGATTGAAACGTGCGTAACAAGTGGTGAAGTGAAAGAGTATGCGCCTGATTCGGAGATCAAGTTCCTAGCAGATGGAACCCGTTTCATTCAAGAGCAAATCCCAGATCAAGTGAATCAGCTCATCATTAGTTTCATTAGTAAGTTATCTGATCAAGTTTAAGAAGACTGACAGCACCTGCCCGTTATCAATATTTTCTGAAGTTCATAAGCAATGGTATTCAAACTGCAGTTTGTAATAATGTTATTGTAATGAGCCAGTTCTCGTCGGTTTATTGAATAATGGGGATAAGTAGTTGAGAACTAGAGAACAATACTTCATCCAAAAAGATGAGAAGTGAAAAATGCATCACAACAGTTAAATATGTAGACAATTCACATAGAAGAACAATTAACTAAGCTATCATTTTCATATACACGTATCCCAGCCTATATCAAGACGATTGCCAATAAAAAAAAAAAGAAAAGGAAAAAGCTACAAAGAATATAAATCAAAACTGAAAAATGAAGAGAAGATAACGGGGACAAAACCAGACGAAAGGGTAAGTCAAGACTATAACATGGCCATGGGCACTGGAGTTGTCCAAGAACAAACAGCTATCTAAAAGAAAGGATGGGGCTGTACAAAATCTCCATTTTCTTGAGTTCTCATGGCACTCTACATGATTCGATTACTTCACTCACGGCTTTGTGAGTCTCTGCTGAGATCATGTTTAGTGACAGATGAAATGCCTGAATAAGTTAAAAACATAAAGAATTAGCTGATTCTATAAGATTAACCAAGTAAACTGCTTTGATGGAGGCATCAAGCGCCATGTTCAATTACAGTAAATACATACCACAAATCTCTCCAGCACAGGTACCAGAATTGCCAGGTTGTGATTTGGGAGACATTCAGCAATTGCAGCACGTATGCTCATGCTGTTATAGCAAATATAATATTGATTACAAATAAATTCAACCCAAAACGAAAAAAAAAAAAAAAAAAAGAAAAAAATTGACAGGAAAACAGGGGAACCTTTCAGTTGAAAGAAAGGCAAGCAGCAAGGCCGCATAAGCTTCCACAATCATCTTCTCCGCTTCTTTCTCCCCTTCTAGTAATGCTGCCTCGTCGTTCTGTATAACGCAATACAATGCAGAATTTAGACAGTATCAGTTATGATTAAAATATACATCAACTTGATTGCAAGAAATTAAAAGGCCATTGAGTTTCATTGAACTATACTCTTTGCCTAAAGATAACAGCCAACAGATAACAAGCATGGTAGAAAAGACTCGGCAAATTGTATGCAGAAAGAGATCATGGGACCATGGACAGATTTCATGAGTCCTCAATCACAAACTCTGTAGTATGCGATTTGCATCACTAAGCTTAAGAAAAATACAAAATTCCATTAAACAATGAGAAACAATCACTCACCAAGGGCCCTTCATTTCCTTCCCCAGCTACATCACCTGCTCCTTGGTTAGCAAGAAAGATGGAACATAGTAGCGGAATCACATTCCTGTGATTCTCTTCCACTAACCCCTCTGAATTAGGTAATGGAACTCTGGCTGCTGCAAGCCGTGATCTGCAGGAACCTTACTGTGAGTTTTGAATTAAGAAAAAAAGATATATTTTCTCACACACAAGCAACTAAAATTATGTGAGGCATCTAGGCTCGGATTCTCTATTTAAAACCAGATTAAGAAATCCTAAGGAGCAATCAAGCAACTTGAAAGATCAATCTCAATGTTTAGTGAGGTATTTCACGAAGTGTGAGGATGAATACCACTATGACTACTTACCAAAATAGGGATACTATATAAATGTTGGAAAATGGCATATTCATTCTTTCTCGATTTTTGCAAAAACAAACCTAAAATTATTGTAACCCCCGGTAACATCTCATTTAGAAAGGACTTCATGAATATTTAAAGTGAAATAAAGGAGACATTTGTTTTTGCATACTGTAGTTAGGAAAAATAATTGGAAATTACAATTTCCACAAATGGCTTGAAAAGCTCTATTTGAGCCTTGGATACACAGTTTTCAATATGAATAATATTTATAAAGTTAAAAATGGAGATAAATCTAAAGTCAAAATTCAGGAGATACAAATAAATCAAGTGCTGGTGGCAGATAAATAACTTTATTGTAAACAAAATCAATCATAGTGCCATGTCCCAACAACTTATACAAAGTACATATGCTGCGGTAAGAGAATAGATATTTAGAAGTATTATAAACCTGTTATGTCCGTCCTTCTCTACCAAGTTCACAAGCAAGCCCAATATAGCAACAAGAAAATCTAACTCTTGATCTGTCAAATGTATATCCTTCTTACGGTCAGAATCCAAACGACCACTGAAAGGAAACAAAGATGAGCTGAATGATGGGAAGTGGCAGGCAATCAACAAAGACATAGTCTCCAGCCCTCCACATGCAGCTATTTGCTGGCAGCCAATGGGGTTGTCATTGGTTAAATTCATTAGAACCTGCCCACAAATTAATACCCATATGTTAATCAAGCTAATAACCAGCACAATAGTGAGGTCATAATACGACATATGACAATTCAGTAATGACAAGGCAACCTCATGCTCTATACCAATCTAGTTCAACCAAATACCTACAAAAGTTGACAAAATGTGAAAATTTCATATTTTGGAAGTACCTTAACTGCTGTAAGAAGGCAATCAGCTAAAAGGGTGGAATTCTCTTTATCATCAGCATGTGAGCATGAGCTGTCATGAGAAAAGTGATATTCCCCATTACTTGGTCGCTGGTGCTTTTCCCCATTGTTCGATTGTTGCCAGCAATTTTCTCTACTACTTGATTTTTGTTGGCTCATTTTCATTTCATACTGATACCCATCTTCAAGATCTCTGTACATGTCCCCCCTTATTTTAGTTTGAGACTTTTTTTGTTTCCCAGAGAGTAAGTCCCACTTTGAGGGCAAAAAAGCATCTTCATCAAAGGCATAAGGATCTTCACTATCCTCGAAAGCCCCACACTTTTCATCTTTTCTATTACTCGAACTCTCTACAACACAAAAGTTTGAACCATTACCGCCTAAGGATGTTCCACCATGGGAGTTCCTTAATATTCCACTGCATGAACTGGACAAGGAAGAACGGGATCTCATTTTTAGAAGGCAATTATCATTCGTGGATGTAGTGGTAGTTTCAGAATTGGCTTCAGAATGACCGAAACGGTCAGTGAACAACCACGGACTATTCTCAGATATATTCAAGCTCTTTTCAGAATTGGATTCAGAACTAATGAGTATGACCTCAGGACTGTCAGCTGCAAATTAAATAACAATAACAAAAGTTAAAAGAAATAAAGAAAAAACAGAGGCTGCCACATGTATTGAATTGTAAAAGCACTACCAAGTACCTTTACTGACAGCAACACAAGCCCCATTCCCATCCAAAAGATTGTATGATTTTCCATCAATGGACGACGATGAACTTCTATGTAGATGAAGATCTAAAAGGAAATCAATCATCATTAAAAGCCAGATTTTAATATTCTGAGATTTCCAAAAAAAAAGGCACATACCCATACTATAAAAGATTATTTGTTCAAAGCAACTGAATATTATAAATAATGCTTTTAAGAGTGTTGAGAGTTTCAAATGAAAAGAACATTTAATGGTTAAACTTACTTTCAAAGTGCCATGACTATGTAGATGAATAAAAGAGATAATGACAACTAAGATAATGTCTTTGAAGAGATCCAGTAAATGGTCAATTAGATTACTTAATAATTACTATCGAGAAGTGACTTACCCACATCTTAAAATAGCTACCAAAGTAGGTTAATTATTTAAGAATCCCTTTTCCGCTTGTTTACCAAACACATTTGTAGTCCAAAGGTATAAGAAAAGTGGTTTTCAAGTTCTCCAGAGCAATCCTAAAATATGGCCTAATATAGATACTAAGTGCTCTCTAAATACAAAAGAAAGAGCAAAAGAAGAAAAAAGTTAAAAAATAATCCTTAGCACAACTCATTACCTGACAGAATCTTGATAACACTTATGATAAGTGCCATAAAAGATTGCTGAGATTTATGCGACTCCGAGTTCCCTTTCATTCCAAGCAAATGAGTCTATACCACAAAACCAAGAAAAAAATAAATAGAAGATTAAATGTTGAAGGATTAATGATTCTGGCAGCATTGGGTTTTGCAAAAGATGAGATAGGGGAAATTTTACCTGATTATCTTTACTTAGGAAAGTAGCATTTTCCATGATTTTCAAACATCTTAATAGCAATGCGGGGCTCTGCAGATCCATGCCATGTTTTACATACTGAGTAGATGGGGAACTATATTTTACCCAGCCCTGCATCACAATTTATCTATGCCTTTAACTTCTTCAAACATTATAAAATTCCCTTTAGACAGGTTTCCCATAAGAATCACCAAAACAAAGACATCCAATAATCACTATCTGATAGATTGAGAACCAAGGTCACAAACTTCCAACAGTTGTACAGGAATGATATGCCTTTTCACCTAGAAAATGATGATAATAATGATTAAACACAATACCCTAACCAAACCCCCCCCCCCCCCTTCTCCCCAAAAAAAAAGGGGAATGTCTTTGTACATATGCCTTAACATGTTGAATCCAAGAAGTCAAAAACTAAAATCAAAAGTAGATAGGTGTCCAAAATGTCAGAAACTGTCGCACATCAGAACCATGGATGGCGGATGAATGGCAATGACTGCACAGCTAAAATGAGAAAAGTAAATTTGCAAAAGCCACTCAAAAGGATAGCAGATGGACTCCCTCCCTCTTCCCCCTTTCCTCAACACATGCATTAATTGATAGAAAATACCAACTTCAAAAAATCAGAATAAAAAAACTCTCATAAGTTAAAGCATTACTATCTCTGAACCTTTTTGCATTTGAGACACCACACTCCAAATATAATTTTTTTAAAAAAACAACGAGATAAAACAAACATACAGGCTCACACCTCCATAACAGAATAACAACTCATGATGACATCAAAGACCGCATCTAGTCCTCCCAACTCTCTTAGTTTTTCCTTGAAGTTGCCCCCAGTCTTCCTCACTGTGCCAGTGTCTGATCAGATGCAAATGACAGAAAAGTACATAAATGAACAATCAGCAGAGACTAAAACAGAAAGAAAAGAAAATATAAAGTGCATATCAGTTTAATTGTAAGTGTATAGAAATACATTTTTGTTAAGTACTGAGAGACACACGAACATGTAAACTCTATGCACATAACTTTACTTTTGGAATGTGAAAATTGGACACAGTTGAGAAGTTTGTTACAACTTGCAATATGAAAAGTATCGTGCAGATTTCCTGCCTCAAATTATTTTTCAAATACTAACAAGAAAATATATTGAAAAATTAAACTAACCATGTCCGGTAGGGCAAGCAAATCATTAGAATTTGCAAGTTGAAACATAAATAAATAAATATGAGAAAAGGCCACATCCAATTTAGAAGAGGCCTAATTTCGGAGAGAAGGACAAGCCAAACAAGGAAAGTATTTTGCAGTTCCAAGCAAATGAATTTTACGATTCAGTTGCTAGTACACAAATGCTACAAAAGCAAAAGCCATTTGATGAGCACTTGACATAAAAATGTTACGAATTTTGATTTATATAGATGACCTTCTGTTACATCTACTATTCAACAAAATGCTAAAACTATTCAATCATAGATGATCTGATCTTGGCAAGTCCAACACAGCAATCCAGATAAAGCATAAAACTATCAGCATCTTAAATAGATAGCAGAAAGGATGCTATCCCACAATACCTTCAAGAGAAATTTTAGATAAGCAAGCGTTCTCCATGGTTAACAAAGATAACCATTTTGGGTTTAACTCTGACCTCTGCATTCCATCTTCATCTCTATGGCCTGACTTCAATTCCTTGCAACTGATGAGGATTTCCTGAACCTTGGAAAAAATGGCAGAGGAACTCGAATCTAAAATTTTAGTTGTATCTCGTATGATGTCAGCATCCTTGCGTAATGCCAAAAGCTTAGAGCCTATTTTCCGTGATTTGTCTGCAGTAGCTGTAGAAATGACTGGCTTCAACAATTTTATTAGAAAATCAATGCACCTGGGTGACTCCAAAATGTGGTCATCTTGACCCTGATATAGAAACATTTAAACACATCATTAAAAAAAATACAACAGAAAAGATGCAGGTAGTCTAATTTATATCCAAGAATGATTCAGTCAAAGGCCTTTTCAAATCCAAAACTAAGAATCAATAGAATGCTTGTCCATACATGAATTCTACTTTATTTGTAAATCTTATAGAGTATCTCCCACCCATATAAAGGTGTGATCATGTAAATATAGGCACCATAAATGATTTGAAACAGTTGTTTTGTTTATATATCATTAGACATCAGTGAAAATGATACATCAAATATAATCTCAAGCTCAGAGTATGGCTAGGGGCAGTTCAAATCATACAGATCATCCATTAATAAACATAAGAGAATTACAACTTCCCTATCTGAATCACTTACATCACTAGTCAAAACATAAAAAAGTGCTGCAGCAGCAAGGTTGCTGGGTGAATCATCAAAGCTGAGATCCAAAATAGCATCAATAATTGTCTTCGCCAACCTGGAAACATTTTCGAAAGTTAATTACAGCACAAACATGGCACATCAATTCTCATTTCCATGAGCCAGAGCTAACCTTTACGTAGATCAATCATACAATATGGTTAACACAATCAATTAGGAAGGCCGTGGCATCAATGGAACAACTATTCTATTAACCTTTTTAAAGAGCATTGTTTCAGATATGAATAGAAACTATAATCTCAAATGTTTTCAGATAAATTTCACAAATTTTGATATGCAAAGCCATCCGAGTAGAAAAAATATTCGTAATTACTCAACCTGTGATGAATAGTCACAGTCTATCTAAGAGACACCCCATACATAAGTTCCCCAAACTATGATCGAACTACGAAATGTAACTGATTTTCTAAACCCTACAGTGCATTGCAAGGATAGGTTATTCTTATAAGGCGTTAATTATGCTGAAGACAGGAGCTGCAATTACATGAAAACTCATCCTTGTCACAAACCACCTGTACTAAAGAATCAATCGAGCAAACTTACATTTTCAGCAACAACTAACATATTAAGGAAGTTTGACGACCAATTCCAAGAAAGCTTGAGAATGATATTGAAATCTTCAAATTCACTTAATTCACATTTCAAAAAGTTCGAAAATTCTACCAATTATTTAAAAAAAAAACACTAGAACCAAAAATTAGTCGTAAAACTTTGAATTAAACAATCTATAAAAATTCGAGATCCTCTCAAGATTCGCATACCCAATAAGCCAATTTGAAACATTTCCACGTCTAAAAAATCAAACTGAAAATTTTGCAAGATTCACAATGAATATTCAAACTTTAAATAGAAAGGGAAACCCATCAAAGAATTCTTGAAAACCCACTTACCCCTCAGTCCGCAGAAGTCTTCTTTGCTGAGCTGTGCCACAAATCGACAACAAAGACAACAAACTAGCCCTCCTGATCCTCACCTGGGACCCTTTCTTTAACCCATCAATGGCGAAATTCACTTCATCGACGTGCTCCATCATCTCCCCGAACTCCTGCGCCTCCATAAGCGTCGAAGTCGGCGGAATCAATGGCCCAGAATACACCTCCTTCTTTTGCTTCTTCGACTTCCGAACGATGCCGTTATCCGAATCAGTAAAATGGGGTCTTATCGGGGGCAAAGTTGGACCTGACTTATTATCGAGCTGGTGGCTGTTCTCTTGTGAGGACCAGAAAGAGGAGGAATCTTGAGAGGACGAAAACGGAAAATTATAGAAATCTTGAGGGGTATCTTGTGAAAGAGAGAAAGAATCTCCGAACGGATCCTCCAAAACGTCGTCGTCGGCGTCGCCGTTAGACAAGTCAGAGTACGTTCTTGTTATCCCTCGGTTCCGGCGTCCGTACGTCCTAACAATCATCCTTCGATTCTAGCAGCCGTCGTCGTCGTTTCCGCTAATTAGAAAAAAATCTTGAATTTCGTATTTAAACAAAAATGTAAGGGTATTTTGGGAAATCCAAAAAATAAACCTGAGAATTGCGAGCTGGAAGAAGAGCAGAGAAGAGAAGAAGGTTTGGTTGAAATTGAAAATCGCCTGAGCTGATTCCGACGAAATTCAGTGCTCGAAATTATTTAATATTTATTTATTTTATTTATTACTCTCAAAATATTTCAAAGGGTACTGAGTCTAGGGCTTGCTTTTTAACGATGACGATGATTAGGGGTAGTTTAGTCATTTGAGTTGTAAATTCAACCCTTAAATGCCAAGTAATGAACGCAGGGTTGTTACCAGATACAACTCATAAAAAACAAAATATAAATCGAGTGACTCCGGTCGGGTCGGATAGGAATGGTATATTGGGCCTCGTTTGGGTTCGATTGGCGGTTCGAGACCGAGCCATGTTCGGGCCCATTCATCTCCAGTTTGAAAGTTTAATCATGATACATAAGATGATGATGACGATGATGGTAATGATGATGAGATGGAGGCTGCGGTGGTGGGGACGAGGCACGTTTTGGCTGTGATCAAACTAATGGACAGACGTGGTTATTTTATAATTATTAATTTTATAAATTCGAATTAATAATAATTAATCTAATTTATAAATAGACATTAATTTTAATTTACGTTGCATCCCAAACAATCGCTTAATTTATTATAATTTAATTTCACTTAAATATTTATTCAAAAAATAATTAATCCCAATATAATATAATAAATTTTTAAAAATAATTAATTTTAAAATTCATTCATAATTATAGTATAACCTAAATTTTTTTGTAGGTAATCTTTGCCGGCAATGTCATCTCAACTACAAATTCATGACAAACGTTCGTACAATAAACGATTCTTAACATATACAAATCCACTTTAAAATTATTGTTAAACTAAAATTTCAAAATTTATCTATTGATCCGAAATTCTAAACCTTTTTTTAGAGCCGTTGTTGTCTTTAAAATGGAGCATGTTCGTGGGTGATTGAGTTTTTGAATCTAATAGTTAGTTTTTTTTGTTGTAAATCATTGTTTTAGGTTTCGATAAATAAATTTTAACTGTAATTTATGAATTTAAATTCATTATTATAATATGTGTTAAATGATTGAGAATATTTTCATTCAAAATATTAATTATTACAAATAATAGAAGAAAAATTTAAATCGTGTTAAAATTATAAATTATCCTAATAATTAGGTCATAAGAAGAAAAAAAATCATAATATTATAAGTAATAATATGGTTGATTGTATAATATAATTTTATTAAATAAATATATAAATTATGTGATATATTTGTTGAATGAATATATAAATGATGTGATATATTTATCGTATTTTATTTATTTATTTAAAATTTAAAAGAATATTAATAATATTTCTATTGCATCTAAGTCATAACAGTAACAATAATTTAATTTTGTTTAAAACAAGGTTGCTGACCTTAAAACAACATAAAACCTTAGAAACTTAATTAATTTTTTTTTCAAGATTAAAAAAAGATCGTTAACAACATGATATTAATTAATTGGATGATAAATTTTTATAATTTTTTAAAAATAAAATTTAACACTTTTTCACCATTTAATTAATATATTACTCAATTTAAAATTATAAATCTTAAAGCAATTTATATTTTTATAAAAATTTATATATATCTTAATTAATTATCTATTTGACATTACTTTCTACCGCGAATTTATTATTGATCAATTTATCAGTTTGAATTAAATAAAAAAATAAAAATTATATTTTAATTTTATTATATATAAATTTGAATAAAAATTAATTTTAAAAATTTATATTAATTAAATCTAAATACTTTATTATTTTTGAATTAAAATATTAAAAAAATTTATTTTTAAAATAATTAGATTTTTTTTGAATTAAGTTTTAACAAAAATATATTGATTTTAATTTTTAAATAAAAAATCAATATTTTTTAAATTGATTTCAACCGTTGATCCAAATCGATGATTGGTTTAAAAGTGCCCCCGGCCCCCACACCCTTAATGCATGTGGGAAATTCACAGGAAGAGTCAAAAGCATACGAATCTCGAAACCGCATTACAAACATAGAGGCTGCAACCAATAGTAAACCGACACGTCATAAAACAAAAATAACCTATCGTTGCCGCCCAACGCGTTTAGGGAAATTCTACAATATTCCACCTACTTTAAAATCTCTTTCCACGTACACCCCTACTTTCGTGACACGTCGGCGCGCCGAAAATTACGTAGGGCAACCGAAAAATCGTGTGAAATCGGTAAATATTTCGTCAAAAAAAAAAAAAAAAAGCAAGCCTCCATTCCATTCTGAGTTGAGCTGCTTTTATTTTTACTGCTAACTACTAATTTATTTATTTTATTATTCTCGTCATTGGAGTACTCGTTTTGCCCTTTCGCTCTCTGGATCTAGGGTTTCCTTGTTTGCAAGACTTCGTTCTTCAATCTTCGCTATCATCAAGATTACAAATCCTAGCAATCACCCCCACTCACTGATTAATCAATCAAATAATCGGTAGATCATTCGAAGAAGAAGTTCTTTTACGATCTATCTAAGAAAAATTGTTTCTGTTTTTAATTTGTACCAAGAAAAAAAATCGGATCAAATCTTAAGCTCTGATGATGATCATGATTTTCTTGAAAGAGAACAAACCTCATGAGTTTTGTTAGACTTGATTTGACGATGAGACGGAAAATCGGAGCCGAGAACTGAGAATTTTTTTATTTTTGTTTATTTTTTTATTTTCGGGAGATCGAAGAAGGAAAGAAAAAATGTATAAAACTTTGGTCTTTCAAGGAAAGGAAATGTTGGGTGAAGTGGAGATATATCCACAACAACAAGGGGAAGAAGAAGGGGAAGAAAAGAACAAGGAACTGTTCGATGAAATCAGAATAACTTGCTTCTCGGAAGCAAGTGAGAGGTGTCCACCACTGGCAGTGCTACATACCATTACATCTAGTGAGATTTGCTTCAAAATGGAGTCCAAATCATCGGACAACACGCAGCTACATCTTTTGCACTCCTCCTGTATCAGAGAAAACAAGGTATATATCAACTCAAATTGACAAAATATAATTAATAATTCATAAAGAAGAGAACTTGCAGCTGGAAAATAAGCCTTCTGGACCAAAAATTAAACAAATAAAAAAGAAATTGGCGAAGGACAGGTGTTGAATGAAATTACTTGTACTGAATTTTTGGCAATTTCAGTGAACCCATTTGGCAATTTTGTTGTAAGGGGCTAGTGTGAACTTGGTGAATAAATTATGCCTGAATTGGCCTAAGTTTGTTGGAGCTTAATAGTTTTGCTAAGAAATAGAATTTATGAACTGATTTTGTAGAACTTTGAACTCCCTAGTTTAAGTCTGGTTATAGACCTAGCTAAATTTGGGTAATTTGATAGAACTTGTATGATGTTAAGAGTATGTTTCCCTTTTGATTTTTATGACAGTTGTATTGTCTTCATCTTGTCCATAGTTTTGGTTGATGGATATTCTTACTCGATGATGATCATGTCAATGTTGAATTGCCCAGCACTATTGCAATTATTATTATTACTATTATTATTATTATTATTATTATTATTGGCTGCAAGTGAATTGAGGAATAAAAGGAAAAATAGAAGACTTTGGATAACAAGTTTTCTGGTCTTTGTGGCATTCATTTCATTGTGCAATGTATTTATAATGTTAGATATTGAATATATAATCTGGAGTAGTTAGTTATGAAAATTCCTCTGGATAAGGGCCATAGTTTGGGAGGAATTCTGCATTTATTACATTTGTTTTGGTTCATGTTAGTCAGCTCCTTTTATTGATCAATGGTCATGCTCAGATATGGATATTATTAGTGAACATTGATGATGATTATTGTTTTGGTATCTACAGACTGCAGTGATGCCTCTGGGGGCAGAGGAGCTCCACTTGGTTGCCATGTATTCTAGGAATAATGAGAAGCAGTATCCATGTTTCTGGGGATTCAGTGTTGCATCTGGACTATACAATTCTTGTCTTGTTATGTTGAACCTTCGATGCCTTGGCATTGTATTTGATTTGGATGAAACTCTCATAGTTGCAAATACATTGCGTTCGTTTGAGGATAGAATTGAGGCTTTGTTGCGGAAAATAAGCACTGAGGTGGACCCACAACGTCTTGCTGGTATGCAGGCCGAGGTCAAGCGCTATCAAGATGACAAGAGTATTTTGAAGCAATATGCTGATAATGACCAGGTTATTGAAAACGGGAAGGTGATCAAAGTTCAATCCGAGGTTGTTCCAGCCTTGTCTGACAACCATCAATCTATTGTTCGCCCACTTATACGGTTACAAGAGAAGAACATTATTCTAACCCGCATCAATCCATTGGTATGTGTTTATGAGCTCCAAAGTAAACTGCTTCTGTACATTGTTTTGCTGTTTTTAAGTGCTGTTGTGAAATTAATCTTTCGTGTATTATTTTTCTTTCGGTTTTCTGGTTTGCTTGCAATCCAATGTCTGTTTTCTTCTCCCATTCATTTGAAATTTGATTGTACCCAGTTTTGCATTGGGACTTCAAGGGTTCTGCAATATTTATCCTAGGTTTTGCTCAGTTCATCTAATTGTTATCAATTTTTATGATGGTTCCTGTAGTTGTATTTCCTGAATATATTACAAGACTGTAAATTCATCAGACTACCTTGATCAAATAACACAAAACTCTTGTATTCCATAGATTCGTGATACCAGTGTTCTTGTGAGGTTGAGACCTGCATGGGAAGATCTGAGGAGCTACTTGACTGCTAGAGGCCGCAAGCGTTTTGAGGTTTATGTTTGCACAATGGCAGAAAGGGATTACGCTTTAGAAATGTGGAGGCTTCTTGATCCAGAGTCAAATTTGATAAATACAAAAGAATTGTTGGATCGCATTGTATGTGTGAAATCTGGTAAGTGGCATGATCCAGCTCGCAAATGGCTTATGTCTCTTTGCATCCTTTTCTTTATGCGGTAACTCTTTATTGAAATATGTAAAATAGCTTGTTCTCTCTGCTTTAATGCTGCTTTTTTTTTTTTTTATTATTATGTTAATAGGTTCAAGGAAGTCACTGTTCAATGTCTTTCAAGATGGAATATGTCATCCCAAGATGGCACTGGTGATTGATGACCGCTTGAAAGTTTGGGATGAAAAAGATCAGCCTAGGGTGCATGTTGTTCCTGCATTTGCTCCATACTATGCTCCTCAAGCTGAAGTATACACTAGCTGCTTCAAGCTATTTAGTTTGAAATTCAATGTTGCAATAACACACACATCCAAACGTTGAACCATTTTTTGGCAATACGCACTCATCATAATTTGTTATATTGCAGGCAAATAATGTTATTCCCGTCTTATGTGTGGCAAGAAATGTTGCCTGCAATGTAAGAGGTGGTTTTTTCAAGTGAGCATTCAAAATCTCTATAAAGTTTTCTTCTATAGACAGACAGATAGTGCCATTTTTTTGTATGTGATATAAATGGCTTTTTTTTTCGCTTTGATATAAACTCTGAATTTGATAACAGAGAGTTTGATGAGGGTCTCCTACAAAGGATACCAGAAATTTCATATGAAGATGATATTAATGATATTCCTTCCCCTCCTGATGTGAGCAACTATCTAGTTTCAGAGGTTAGTCAAGAATTTTTTTGTATTCTTCAGATATTTATGGAGTCACAACTGATTCTTCTTCATTATGCCCTAGCCCATGCATTTATCATATCTCCATGATCATTTAATTGTAGTTTCTTATTTATATGCATGCCTATATTTCTTTTTCAGTCTTTTGTTTTTTCTGTTATCTAGGATGATGGTGCTACTGCAAATGGAAACAAAGATACACTTTTTTTTGATGGCATGGCCGATGCTGAAGTTGAAAAAAGACTGAAGGTAATAGTGTTACTATTTTTCGGCTTTTATTTTATCTATTTGGGTCTTTGAATCCTTGGTTAAGAGAGATGCTTTTACTTTTTGGCTAGTAAGGTTAAAGGCTTATGTTGTGTTCATGTTGTCATGTTGATATGTAAAATTATCATGTTATATGATTCTTTCTTCATTATGGACGGCAAATATATTTGCACCTTATATGCATCAAAGTTCGAATTAGTTTCATTTTTTTTCTGCTTTTCCTTCTTGTAGGAGGCAATTTCAGTTTCTTCAACAGTCTCTTCAGCCATCACTAATTTAGACCCAAGGCTTGCTTCTCTTCAGCATACAATGCCATCTTCTTCTAGCTCTGTCCTTCTGCCGACATCTCAAGCATCAGTGATGCCATTTACCAATATTCAGTATCCGATGGCAACTTCGTTAGTTAAACCATTGGGTCATGTTGGCCCTCAAGAACCGAGCTTGCAAAGTTCTCCTGCTAGAGAAGAAGGTGAGGTGCCAGAATCGGAATTAGATCCTGATACAAGGAGAAGGCTTCTCATATTGCAACATGGGCAAGATACAAGAGATAATGCACCAAGTGAACCTTCATTTCCGACGAGACCCCAGGTGCAAGTTTCCGTTCCACGTGTGCCATCACGTGGAGGCTGGTTTCCTCTTGAAGAAGAGATGAGCCCACGTCAGTTGAACCGGGGAGTACCAAAAGAATATCCTTTGAATTCTGAGCCAATGCAAATAGAGAAGCATCGGCCTCATCATCCATCTTTTTTCCCTAAGAGTGAGGGTCCTATTCCATCTGATAGGCCTCATGAAAATCAAAGGTTGCCAAAAGAGGTAACTCATCTTAATGGTTTTTTAAGTTGTAGTGCGGGTTGTATGCCAACGGGTCTCAGTTACTTATGATAGGTAAATTTTATCAATCTTATATGTGGTATTTATTTTCAGGCACTTCATAGAGATGAACGGTTGAGGTTAAACAATACGATGTCGAGTTATCAATCTTTCTCAGGTAAGCTACAACATATTCAATTGGGTAAACTGTATCACCGGTGGTGTGCACCTATGGGCAACAATTAGAGAGATGCTGATAACAAATGAAAGACATTAATTTTTTCTTTAATTTTTTTTTTAACTTTCAGATATTGTTATGGATTTTGAGAGGTGCTAATGATGTTTTTGTTTGCTCAGGATTATATTCTTATCTGACATATGCAAATTATTATATTCATACATGTATTCAGTTTGCTCTAGTTTGTCATTTTGGGGTTCCATTTTGAAGGTGAGGAGATCCCCTTAAGTAGATCATCTTCTAGCAGCAGGGATTTTGACTTTGAAACTGGAAGAGATGTTTCAAGTGCAGAAACTCCCGCTGGAGTTCTACAGGATATTGCATTGAAGTGTGGAACCAAGGTAACAGGCGTAGATTTTTGTTGTATGAGAAAAGTTGCCAATTATGTTTTATGCCTTAATTTCCTTCTAAGTTCTCTCTCTCTCTTCTATTTTTTTTTTATTATAGGTCGAGTTCAGGCCAACTGTGGTTGCTAGCACAGAATTGCAGTTCTTCATTGAGGTTCTTTATACTCTATGCTTGCATAGTTATTAGTTGATTACTGGTTTCAGTAGTAATATGATGATTTGCAATTGATTGAATTGCAGTTCTTCATTGAGGTTCTTTATACTCTATGCTTGCATAGTTATTAGTTGAATACTGGTTTCTGTAGTAATATGATAATTTGCAATTGATTGCTTATAATTCAGTCATTTCTCACAATTTTAGCTATTTGCCTCACGTAAACAAATTAAGTTAATTAGACAAAATAGAGCATTTGTTTCTTTTTTTTTTACATTTTTTATTCGTTCTTTTTTTTTATGTCTGCAGGACTATCATTTTGCTGAAGATACCTTAAGTTGAATTTTGGTCTTACTAAAGAAGTGGATATTTGGGCCAGTGACCATGCATTTAATAGGCTGGGTTATTTGAAAATTAGCTAGACAACTAGGAAGTTCGATTAACACTTGGAGAAAACAGCAAGCTGTATTCTCATTGAAGTAATTAAGGACATTAAAGTTAAATCATGAAACAACTTGTGTTGATAAATATGTATGAAACCTTAGGTGCCATTCTTTTACAGACTTGATGATTAACATTAGAGTGTCAAAGCTTTGCCAATTACAATTACCCATTCCTTACACCTCATATGTACGCACACACATTCACTCATATAATTTACTTTAATAGAGACTTGGGGACCAAGGAAAAGATAATATGAGAACTAATGGATGGGTAAGTTTTGTTTGGTTTCTGTTATTTGTCAGGCAACTGTATAATCAAGCCCTTTATATCTAGCATGACTTTTTGGTTCGGAGCTTATACATCTTACTTCTAATTTAAATGTTGTTAAGTATTTCCAAAATTGTTTCTTTCCAGTTTTTAAATTGAGGGACGGCATGCCTCCATGTGCTCATCTTGTTTATTGTTTTTTGTAGGCATGGTTTGCAGGAGAGAAAGTTGGTGAAGGAATTGGCAGGACAAGAAGGGAAGCCCAACGTCAAGCTGCAGAGGGGTCCATCAAGAACTTGGCTCGTAAGTTCTTGTTTTTTTTATTTTTGGTTGCATTGTACTCGGCTCATTCTGTTATTGTGTAGACTTTATATGTTGATGATTTCTGATGAAGCACTTAATGACAGCAAAAATTTGGATTCTGCTTCAGTTCAATTTAAATGGTTAAGGGCCAGTGATCTTAGCATTCAATTTATCTCAACTCATTTATATTCTTCTTAAACTTCCTGTATCATCTAGTTATGTTAGTACATTACAGTTGGCCTGTAAGTTGTGGTGTCTTCATCGCTTTTCTCTTCATTTATGCCAATGTTCTTAGGAAAT
Organism: Swietenia macrophylla; assembly: GCA_032401905.1. Lineage (NCBI taxonomy): Eukaryota > Viridiplantae > Streptophyta > Magnoliopsida > Sapindales > Meliaceae > Swietenia > Swietenia macrophylla. Next base: position 3,790,627 of record CP135572.1, read on the forward strand.
CTCCTGGAAAATTGAGAATCTCCTCTTTGTCCTATCTATGTAATTCTGGCCAACTTGGAAAATGTTTTTGCAGATATATATATGTCACGTGTCAAGCCTGACTCTGCTGCTGTGCATGGAGATGCTAGTAGATTTTCTAATGCAAATGATAATGGTTTTTTGGGTGAGATCAATTTATTTGGGAGTCAGCCATTGCCCAAAGATGAGTCTCTGTCATTTTCAACTGCATCAAATCAATTTCCTCTGAAACGTCAGGGTTCCCCAAGGTGTGTGTTTCTTCTCTAGCTAACGCAAAGCTCTCATTTTTAAAATATTGAAATTAGATCAAGGCTGAATTGAGCAGGAACTGGTTTCCACTGAACTAAGTACTGTTTGGGCTGATGGTTAATGCTTTGTTTGGTATTGAGGTGTGGTGGCATTGAAGCCACAACTATCGTGAGAAGAAAGCATTGGATGTTAAATATAAATGAAAAAAATAAGTGGGTCCTACTAAAAGTTAGCGTTACTGAACATTTTTTAACTTGCTTTCAAAATCCAACAGAAACACCACAATCCCAATCAAAGCCTAATTCTCCCTGACACTATTTTTTTCATTTTCACCTCATTTCAGGTTGTTGAACATGTGGTAAATAATATGTAGGCTCTATTATTTATCTTTTTCTCTCAATATTTTAATAAAAATATTAGGGAATAGAAGACCCTTAGACCTTGCCCTGAAAGTTCATTGTTTGTTCATTGATTTCACGTGATAAAGCTTTCAAATGCATGGTGGTTCGTCTGTTTGTTGTGTTGTCGGGAGTTTGTCTTTTTTTGTTAGTTTTGCATTTAATTTTTTTTTATGACGTGAACCAGGTCATTGCAAGGGATGTCAAGTAAACGTGTAAAGTCGGAATTTCCACGAGTTTTGCAGCGGATGCCCCCTTCTGGTAGATATCCCAAGAATGCTCCTCCTGTTCCATGAAAGACCTCAGCATCCCTTTTTAATCCTTGATATCTGTTGGCGGCACATTTTGTATTTGTACATACAATAGAGGTGGCAATGGCGCTGTTGAGATTCAATACTGCAGGAATTCGACTGTTAGCCATCAACCTCATCACACCAGACTGACCTCATCATTTTTATTTTGGATTTTTCGGAAAGCAGGAGGAGATAATCTTGCTCAGTGCCTACAATTCCCTTATGCAATATGCCTGGGAGTTCCAGTCCTTGTTGTATGCGACACAGGCTGATAAATTGGGGACGGTGACTCACCCAGTTGTATCATTTTTTCTCCGCCTAAATGCATAGAAACCTTATAAGATCAAAGGAGAAGCTGCTTAGCCTTTGCTTCTTCCGTGGTCGATGCCGCTTATAGCTGCAAAATTCTTCGGAAGAGCCTATTTGTGATTGCAGAGGATTTGAACCTGGTGTCTGATCAAAGTAATGGCTTCGGGTTCTGGCTTTCCCCATACAACACATACTAACCATCATCGACGATTATAGCCCGACTGACTGGCTCCGCTTTTCATCCATCCCCACCTGCCGGAAGTTTGTGTCGATTTTTGAGTGCTGACATTGTCGAACTTATTGACTCGAATGAACTCATGTAAAACAGTTTCTCCCTTGTTACAATCCATGATTTTGGATTTTTTTCCATCTTCTGAATGTATGCCTAAATCTTAAGATTCTTACCTTTCCTTTTATGTCATTAATCAAGATATTTAAAAGTTTTTAAAAAATAATTTGTTAAAAAAATGAGATTTTAGACAGAAAAAGTACAGTGGAGATGGTTTTATCGCTAAATTAATAAAATAAAAAATTTATTTATTATTAATAAAAAAATTAAATTAAATTATTTGTAATGAAAAATTTATGAAATTTAATATAATTATTTAATTAATATAATATAATTATTTAATTAATAAAATAAAAAATTAAATTAAATTTTATTATTTAATTAGTATAAAAAAATTATAAATTTTTTTTATTTTTTATTTATTGATGACATGACTGTTTTGCCAAGGCTTTCTATTTAGATGCAATAATTCAGACACACTAAAATACCAGACTAAATGCGTGATTTCGGAGCCATTTACCAGAGTCAAATTGCTGTTGGGAAGTCAGTGCAGCAATGACGACTGCAATTGAAAACTTCACCAAGTGCTGAAACTACGTCGTTTTTCCATTTGCAAAAGTCATTCCACCTCCCTTGTTGGTAGTTCAGCATGAGTATTGAAACGTCAAACGCGAAATAAAAGCTTCTACTGACTTCAAAACCAGACCCAAAAAGTTGTGCCAAATTCTTTATTGCAACGGATTCATATGTCGTCCTCGTTTGATGCATTTAGCATGGACGGAGGAGAACAAATCCAGAACTCAAATCATCATCCCTTCACCGACGATGTCGATTACTCCAACTACGGTTCCTATTCTAACTTCAACGCCGGCGAAGATTTCTCTGCGGAGCACGGCGACGTTTCGGTAGATCACGTGCAGTCTCCCGAGATCTTCAGTTACGAAAACCAGGGGCCTGGCTACTCCCAGTCTCCATTCGATTCTGCTCATGTAGAGAACGGTAACGGTAATGGAAATGCATATGGCGAAGACAGTGTTTTTGTTTCCGACGGCCCTGTTCTTCCGCCCCCCACCGATATGGAGCCTGAGGAAGGCTTCGCTCTGCGCGAATGGCGCCGGTGAGTTTGCTTTTTTGTTTGTTTTCTGTCCTTTGATTTTGTCGGTTTTGATCTGATCTGTTATTGTTTACTAAGCTGTGAATTGCATGCATATATCTGAGTTAAACTATAGTAACTAGCTAACGAAGTTTTGCTTAGCTTTGCGCAACTTATGTGAATGCTTTGTTGACGGTTTGTGTGGGAGTTCGCTCAGATCTGTTTTGTGTGTTATATTTGTGCTTAGATCTGATTCTTTTTTTTTTCCCTATTTGCTGTTGAGTTTGATGCTTTGATTGAACTGTTGTATTACCGTGTTTTATCATATTCAAAAATCGGGTTGATTGATGTTATAAAATTGAAGTCAATTGTCTAAGCAATCGGGTAGGTAATTGTTTTCGTCCATTTCGTGTTGAGCTTAGTTTGATTTTTAAATTTGTCCAAATCTGTTCTACTGTTTTAGATCTGTGCTTTATTTCTAGTTTTTGATCCTTCCGTAGTGTGTTCTTTCCAAGTGTTTTTTAAGATGTGATTTAAAAGAACTGTGTTGGACTGAGTTTGATTAATATAACTTATCGAAGTAGGTGTATTTTGGCTTGTGTGTGTCTATAGGCCATAGTCAGATGTGCTTGCTTTCTACGGGGTGCTTAGTTTTGTAATCATAGTTTATGTCTTCTGTTGAATTATTTTTCCTCTGCTTGTTATGAAATTGTATGTATGTTAAGTTATAACTACTGTGGGATTGAAGCCTTCTCTTACTATCAGGTTTTTGTGAGGTTTTGATTTTGAGTCAAGGTGTAGAAATTTAATTCATTGCTTCCCTTTCTAGAAATACACAAATGGAGCTTACATAATCTTTTCTAGGCTGTCATTTGTCTTTTCTAAATTTAGATCACATTCATCCTCTTAGTTGGTTATTTAGATCACATGCCTTTGTGGGTGCACTGTGAACATGTGTGTGAGCTTGCATATGTTGGCTTGTATAATTATCTAAAATAAGGAAATTTTGAGAATTATATCACGACTCTTCTGAACCAATCTCTATTCAGAATTCATTGATTTAGAAGATTGATGCCATATTATAGGTGTGTATCTTTAATACAAAGTAATACACACAAACATGATATTCTAAAGTTTGATCTTTGCTAAATGGTTTCTTCATGGAGGTGGAAAGAGTCTTCAAATCATTATCATTATTAGTACTTTGATTAGGAAAAGAGTCTTGGATGTTGGTGTATTGATGTTCTAGTGGTCCAGAATTGGAATTCTGTGGAAAAGATGTTTATGTAATTATGGGCTGCATTCCTTTGGTGACTGTTGAAACTTAATGTTGGGCCTTTCTTACAAGCATTAGAAATTACTTTTTTGAAGAAGTATAAGCCTGCCAAATCTTAATTTTTAAGGTTGAACCTAATGACTGAAAAATGAACTTGCCATTCTCTTGCAAGGTCATTTTTCTAAATTTCTGGTGGATCAAGGAAGCTCAATCTCATCAATAAATACGATATGTAATAACTCAAAAAATGATATAATCTTTACGATTGAATTGATATGGACATTAATTGTATATCTTGTGTGTTCATTCAGTCTATTGAAGCTCAAGGTGATGTTGCCGTCGGACCTGCTTGCATGTCTCCTTTGCGTTAGTTAATATTTCATGTGATACAAGTTCACATGTTATCGAGAGCCTAAATCTTTGGTGTGAATATTTTTGTCCCTTCTAGATATCTATGTAGAAACCAAAAATTATTGTTCTTTCTAGATGTATCAAGATTTATCAGCTAATGGCATTTTTTTAAAATGTGGTTTATCTGGTGCAGTCAAAATGCTATTCAGCTTGAGGAGAAGGAGAAAAGGGAGAAGGAAATGAGGAACCAGCTAATTGAAGAAGCTGAGCAGTACAAACGAGCTTTCTACGAGAAACGGAAGCTTAATATAGAGACTAACAAGACTAACAACAGAGAAAGGGAGAAGGTATGAATGTTCCTGAGATCATGTGATACTAATTTTTGTGCTCAGTCTGACATTATGTATCTGGCTTGTGTCTGGAACAGTTATTCTTGGCTAATCAAGAGAAGTTTCACAAAGAGGCTGATAAACAGTACTGGAAAGCAATAGGAGAGCTCATTCCTCACGAGGTTCCCAACATTGAGAAGAAGAGAGGGAAGAAGGATCAAGATAAGAAACCCTCAATAACAGTTGTCCAGGGACCAAAACCCGGGAAACCCACAGATCTTTCAAGGATGCGGCACATACTCGTTAAGCTGAAGCACACACCTCCACCTCACATGTTGCCTCCACCACCACCACCGCCTGCAAAGGATGCCAAAGACGGAAAGAATGGAAAAGATGCCAAGAATGGAAAAGACGTGGCAGCAACAAAAGCACCAGCCAAAGATGCCACCGCCAATGGTTCTTCAGATCCATCCCCCGAGCAAGATGCTCCAGCTGTTACAGCCGAGCCTGCTTCCGAACCCAAGCCAACAACGGCTGCCTAATTGCTTTAGAATGCACCTTTTCACAACTTTCTTTTTGGTTCCGTTCTTTTCCATCCTTTTAATATGTATCTTTCAATCTTCTGCAGGTCCCGAAAATCTCATTCTTTTTTGTTTCAGATGTCGGTGATACTATAAGGATTACGCATGTGTTTTAGCCCTTTTGTCCGAACTCTTCTGTTTTCGGAAATATTGTCTGCATTGAATTTTGGAGTTTTGCGTAATGTGATTGATTGTCTTCATGCTGCAATTAAATAATAAGTAGTAGTTAATTAAGGATATCGTGGTTATCTCTGAGTCGAAGATGATAGCACATTTAGTGATCAAATATATATATACATATATGCAAGACACATGCTAGCACCCTTCTAACGAGTGCTGGTGTTTCTTCTTAAGATAACACCAAAAAGAATTAAATAATATGCATCAAGAAGAAAAATCTTTTAATTAGTGTGATTTTTTTCATAAAATTTGTATTTTATTAAATAATCATAATTAATTAATTTAAAAATAAATACAAAAATTTGAAATAATTAATATAAAAATATAAAAAATTTGAATGTAACTTAAATCAAATATATAAACCATCAATATTCAATCTAATACTACAACCACAAATTATAAAATTGTCCAAAAATAAAAAAATAAAAAGAAAGCCTGAAGGTACAGACTCACGAGGCATGTGTGTGTTGGGTTCAAGGATTCGTAGGTGCATTTATTAGAGTAGTTTAACATGGTTTATCAATCGTCTTGATAATTTTCCATTTGTCTCATCGGTTAAGAAATATTAATAACAATAATAATCAAGTTACTCGTAAAATACAAATTGCCCCCCTTGCATGGTATCTCTGCAGCAACTCTACAATTTGCCACTTTAACCAAAAATCAGGAAAAAAAAAAAAAAAAACCCAGACACAGACTAACATGCAAAGCAAGTATATATAACTAATGGCTTATGTCAACATAATCCAGGAACAGTGTCTCTTCTTGTGTTCTTCTCCAATCAATCATGTGCCTCATCTTTGTCAAATTGAATGGCACATACCCCTCAAACATTCGATGATCAGTTGCTAGAATGCACTTCATTCTTGTTCATCTAGGCGTTACATGAGTAATGGTGGCAGGAACAGAGCTCATCTGACCGGTGGAGTCTGTTGATTTTTTGTAAGGCATAGAGCTACTACTTCCTGAGTCTTCAAAAAGACCAGGGGCTGTAAGTTCCTTCTCATTCAGCCGGATGTTCTTTGAAAGCATCTCGACCACTTGACTCATCAGTGGTCTTCGATTAGCTGCTGCTTGGGTGCAGAAAAATGCTACTTTCATGTACCTAACGACTTGTTCTGATGGGAATTCTTCTAGCTCTGGATCCACTAGCTCCAACAGTTTCTCCTCCAGGTGGAGCTGCCATGCCTGTTGAAGCAAATATACATGTTATATGGAATTGTTTTTGGGAAACAAATCATTCATGAATATGTTAGATATAGGAAACATTTAACTGTCAAGAAACCAAATGGATGCAAACAACAGAAGATGTTGACAAGCTGAGGAAGCAAAAACAGCATTAAAGTGCAAAGTCATCCATAAACATTGGAAACTGGGAAAGGAAATTAACACACCCATTCCAGAAGAAATTTGTTTGTTGGTCCCCATATCGCCTTTCCGCTGTTTCTGCCACTAATTATTTCAAGAATAAGGACCCCGAAACTGTAAACATCGGCCTTCATGGTCAACTGTCCACCCAATACATACTCTGGTGCCAAATAGCCACTGCACAGAATAAAACCATGGCATTTGGTGTGCTACATTTTCTTTCTCTTCAATGTACACAACAAATTTGAGAGGACTAATTACAATATACTACAGAACTCTCTGCTACTTTTGGTGTCTCAAAGGACTAAATGCAAGTTCCTTAGAGGGGAAAATTTCAAGTTACATAGGCGTACATTGATTCATCTAGCTAGTGTAATGAAATGTATTTATAAAAGAAAAGGACAAGGAAGGAGAATATCAGAGGGATTATATAAATATACTGCACATAAGACACCCTATACCAAAAGTTCTCAGTTGCAATCATTCAAGAAATAGAGATTCGTAAAAGTTCTTGTTGAGATTATTGACAAAAAGCTATCTTCTCTTCTTCCCTATTAAATTTTTCTTAATCAACATCTACTCCTCTAAAAGCTCCAAGGGAACATTTGGGAATTCTTGTTCTCTCTATAATGGATACACCTCTTCTTTGCTTTAACTAATTTCCTCTAGTCTGCTAGTCTCTTTTCTGGTCTTCTACTTTGATGTATGTAGTCTGTACTAGATAATTATTTTGATACGCTTTTTCACAACATGCCTTCCATCTAGGTGTAAAACAAATTAATATCCTATTAAGTTGTAGTTCCTGCTACTTTTCTATGCATACCTATGGCCCAAACAGTGGCAACCAATGCAGGATACACAAGACATCAGAATTAGCATCTCAACATTCTGGTAAACAAAACCACAGAATTTAGGGAAAACTCTGCAGGACACTAACAAATTTCTGTGATGAAAACACATGGCAACAAAAGTTTCAAACTAGAACTTAAGCAGCGACTTTTATAGTATTGAACCAAAGCAAGGAAGATACAGTCACAAACAACAAATAGCAAGAAGCTGTAGAGTTGGAAGATTGCATACGTTGTTCCAGCTATCCTTGTGGTAATGTGAGTGATATTATCTGGAAAAAGTTTTGCCAATCCAAAGTCTCCTATCTTTGGATTAAACTCTTGGTCAAGAAGTATATTACTAGCTTTGATGTCTCTATGCACAATGTGCGGTGCAAGTTCTTCGTGAAGGAATGCAAGACCTTTAGCAACACCCACACAAATAGCAGATCTTTTTTCCCAGTTCAGTTTTATATTGTTTTTTGTTGTACCTACAGACAAGGAAGAAGTTATACTTTCAGTCTTGTCATTTGTATAAAGATTGAAAATTTGCCTTTCATGCTAAAATTTTCAATGAACTTACCTAATAATACCTGATCAAGGCTGCTATTTTCTACATATTCATAAACCAATATCCGCTTAATTCCTTGGACACAGCAACCAAGCAACTCAACAAGGTTTGGATGCCTGACATTTGATAGTGTATTGATCTCAGTTAAAAATTCACGCACCCCCTGTTTCGACTCGGCAGAAAGTGTCTTCACAGCAACATGTTTTCCATTTCTTAGGATTCCCTAGCAATTTTGGGATAGAGTTAATATCTTTATAAAAGAAATTGCAAGCGTGAGGTCGACAAAAACAATCTCTACATCCTGTAATATTAAGTTATGATCTACCACTAAACCTGATTTCAAGAATACCAGGCTTCATACAAATTATTGTAGAAAACATGAAAACGAAAGGAAACTTCACGATACTAAATTCATATTGGTAACTGATGGTCTTCAAGACAAGTAAACTACATAAATTTAGCCGTGCCACAAGTGAATCCATAACACGCAAGATGATATTTGACTATAGTTCCACATACCATCCTAATTGGTTAAACCATCACAAAACCATGAGTACCTTGTAAACCGTTCCAAATCCTCCTCGCCCTATCTTATTTCTTAAATTAAAATCGTCCGTTGCTGATCTCAATTCATTGTAAGGAAAATGGTTGACATTCTCAAGTAATTGACCTGAAAAGAAATAAGAGGAGCAACAAAAGAATTTACTTAGAAACAACTAAAAGCAGACTGATGAACAAGACATAAAAGAGAATGATATAGCAGTAAACTTTATAACTTTGAACTAAGTCACCTCTAAAATGGTAACCAGACCAAAGTAAAACACATAAAATTAAGGTGATGCACCCTGAATGCTTAAAGTAGGCCACATGAACATTTATTGTGCCTAAGCCTTGGGAAAGAAGTAGACAAATGCAACTTCGTAACTGTCTTAAATCAATAGATCAGGATCCTCTCCTGGACGTTTGCCACTTTGTACAGAATAACAGAAGAAAACACTGCAAACATGTCAAATGGGTTAAGGATGGGGTTGGCAGGTTAGATAAAAGTTACATTAAGATGAAAATTAGGTCAAACAATATGATTCTGAGTCGTGACAATCAAAAGCAATGAAACAATAGGAACAAGACCAAATGAAATAGAGATGTTATTGAAATTCTACTGATACATGAAACCTTCATGACACAATCAATTAGAATTCAATCGGCATTAACTTAAATGACATCCCATGGAATCTTCAATAAACCAAATGATTTCTTAACAAGTCCTCACCATCTATGCTACGTTGATCCGGCTGAGAGGCACTTTTCTTCCAGTATAAACGCGAACCACTGAAGCAGTTACAACTCATATCTGTTATAGTTCGATCCTTTTGCTCTTACTTCTCAGCTGACATGGTAATACCTTCTACACACAAATTAAAATCCCAGTTCAGCAATTTTAATCAAAACCCAGATCATAAACCCAATTGAAGTAAAAGATCAAGTAACAATATGCATCATCTGATATGACTCGTAACATCAAAAACCACATAAACAACCAAGCTAAAGCTCAGTCTTAACAATAATTGGATTCAACAATATACCAAACTCTCAACTCTAATCAAAAATCCAAACATTTTACCATAAATCCTTCCCATTTCCCTATCAAACCTAAGCTTAGCTCAAAAAACAACAAGAAAACTTACTCATTTCCCCTTTTACTTAAATTATTACTTCAGAAACCAATCTAATCCAACTACCAAATAATTTTAAAAAAAAAAAAAACGATTACCTCCTTTTATTTTATGAAGAAGATCTTCAAGAAGTCTGAAAACCTCCTCCAACTTTGGTTTAAGGTAAAGATAGCTGTGTTCTCTTGACCGTAAACTTTTCTCTGGGGTTATTTGTTCTCCTCAAGTACTTGTATTTTGTTGTAATGGGCTGTCTTCCACTGAATAATATATTATAAGTGAAAGAAAAATGAAAACAGTAGGTGTTGACGCTGCTTTCATTCGATAGCTTCTGCTCCGCTTATTCTAGAATCGTGTGAAAGCGGCCATTACCTTCAGTCTCCTCCTCTTCACGTGCCCCGCCTCTTCACACTACCCGCTGAAAGCGACCGTTTTTCTAGTTACTAATCTTTGACCCTTAATTACTACATATTTAACCTTAATCCTCAAATAAATTGATATAATTAATAAAAATTATATTCTAATTAACGCTAATGACGATGACAACTGACACTTAACAACTACTTTAATTTAATATTTTTAATGAAAATTTCTCATTCTTGAAAAATAATTTTCATATGATTTAGTAATAATAATTAATATTAGGATGCTGACGTGTTTTTTGACTGGGAAATTCTCAGCGTCAAGCAAGAAAATGTCCACGATTGACAAATGGCAGGTTTTCATTGGATGATAGAAACGGACAAGAATTGGAATCAAAGTATTTGTCCTTTTTCTAGTTGACTATTCCAACGCAAGACTCACTGGAATTTATTTTTCTTTTATTTTGTCTTTTTTTAAAAAAAAAAAAATTATAAAATTTTAGTTAACTGTTCAGCATTCTTATTTTTTTAATAAATTATTTTTTTTCTAAACATAATATTATAAAATTTTAAATTTTTATTTATTATTCAAATGACCATTTTTTATTATTTTTAAATAATTTTAGGTAAATTAATTTTATTAAAATTTTTTAGTCTAATTACAAATTTATTTGTAAAATAATTAATTTTAATGATAATAAAAAACGGCATAAGATAGACCGATAACTTACAATGATTTTAATTGGCTATTGTTGATTGTTGATAAATTGAAATTAATCAATTAATTAATTTTTATTTTATTTTTTATTTCTTGTGATAGTTATTATTTAAATGGAACATCACAAAAGTATAGTAAAAGTCTTTGGTTTGGTCTTTGGACAACAATTAAACGAAGACAGACATTATTCTTTGGTTTGGTCTTTGGACAACAATTAAACGAAGAAAGACATTATTAAGTGCCAAACACGTAATGATGTTGGCATCAAGCTAATTCATTTAATATATTGCAGATATTTTAGCCTTTTGTTCCCTTCCCACACCCCAACCCAACTCCACATAAACTTGGCGCACTAAAGCCCATTCGTTTCATTAATACGGTCCAAAAATCTCGTTTTAATTTTATTTACGTGAATAATTGTATTTAATTCAATTTTATTAAAAATATTATCCGGCATGACCATTTCTACTGTGCAAAGTGTGATCCATGTTGATGTTGATACTGTTATGGTCTGTATTCATGCAGTGTTGAGCCTATTATGAAAACAAAGTTCTGGTATTCCATTTATGGCGTATAATGAATCTGCTCAAGCTGCTTGCGTATTGCGTGAGGCACAAAGGCCTGTTTATCAATCACACCAACCTACAATGCCGTAGCCAAATCCTGTTTCTAATTTCTTTTGTTATTTGGTGTTCGGTCTTAGGACGGTTTTGGGAGCCATTTTACTTTGATGATTCATGTATCGTTGACTTGACTTATTGGAAGGTACAAATGCTCAAGAAACTTAGGGCAATGGTCCTGGATATGCAAGCTAGGTTGTTGCTGGATATGCTGGGGAAAGGAATTGAGTCAGCTTTAATAAATCCTTCTGCTTTAGTGCCTGAGCAGGCAGGCATCTGGCGCGACATTGTCTGGCATTGATCCTGAAGCAATGGCTGTTGAACCCGCCCTTGCTGCGAGCATTCAGGGTCTTTTTCTGGCTGTATTTTACCTTATATGTGTTCGGGTTTTGGTCCTGTAGATGTTTGTGGTGGTGAAGATAAGTTGATGATGTGTCCGATAATATCATGGGTGTATTTTGTTACATATTATATTGGGGATGCTTTTCTGATTTGCTTGGGTTTAAAACGTAGATTAATTGAGTTGAGTGTGATGCTCTGACTTGTTTCGTTACACTATTTCTTCCGATTATGCAGGCTTATGTTGATGCTGCTCTAGATCTAGCTTCACAGTTTATCACACGCTCGCGCCGTTATGCAAATTTTTGTCGATCATTGGCCAGTCCTGCTGTTAATGCCGGCACTGGAAGCAATCGCAATGTGATGGTTAGTCCTACCCAGAGCTCGGCAACTCCTGCAAGAAGTCGGATCGGTATGCATCCCTCTGCTAGCGTAAGTTTGAAGAAAACAAGGCCTATTCCTGAGGAACTTTTCAAGTTCTGTAATTATCTTAATTTGAATTGATTGAATTCCAGTTGACTGCTTCGGACACTTTCTGATGACTCACTAGAAAAGTGAAATTGCTTTAAATTATTTTGATTTTTTTTTCCTGTGTTTTATCAGTGTTATCAATAGAGCAGTTCTTCTAACAGTGTAATTGTATGATCCACAGCTCGTCAAAACAAGCATCTCCACTGGAAGAACCCAGATGCAAGCTTGGGTCAAAGGTCCTGTTGCTAAGATCAGTAGCACCAATGATGGGGTGTCCAATTCAACCTCAAATCCCATAAGTGGTCCATCTTCCTTTACTCCAATAAGCTAACACAGGGACTTTTCCTGGTACACCAGCTGTCAGGCTCATTGGAGACAGCCATTTTCTATTAGATTATGTCAACTTCTGCTTTTCGGTTTTTTTCTTTCGGAGAACTCAGCAACCTCGCCTTATGGCGGGTGCACAGAGAAGTACTGATACAACTATGCAAAAACCTCAACTGGGTGCTTCTGGCAAGGTAGAGGAGAATCAATTCTGTTTCTGCAAAACCTACATCAGCCATGGTCAAGTCAGATGAAGGCGAGGTAGCTGGAGCTGGTCAGACCGTACATGGTGCAAAAGCAGTTGAAGAAGGTCTCAATAGCCGTCCAAAATTGGGTTTTGGTAATGCTGATCAAGGATATATTTTTGAGGAGGTAAAATCAATTTTTTCTTTTGCAAATAGTGTGTCCAAATTGAACAAACTATATGCTTTAATTTTTAACATTGATCATCAAACTAGTAATCTTGTATCTGATTTGTGAACTTGGAAAAACTGTTGGGAAGTTTGAAATATGTTGACTTTAAAACTGTTGGCTGTTTTGGTAATATGTTGAGTTTCACGTAAGCTGCTAGTATTACGCTTCTTTGATGATTTTGATAATCCTGCTCTACAAGACATCAAATAAGGAGACCACAGGCATAACCTGAAGAATTCCGTATGTTTCTATCACGCAGGTGAAGGCCCTTTTCCTCATACTTATGGATCTCTGTAGGCGTACAGCAGCTCTACTACACCCACTACCAGTTTCTCAGGTGGGGAGCGGCAACATCCAGGTGCGGCTGCATTGTATTGATGTGAATCATACTGTATTGCATGAAGTTGTAGAAGCATCCCTTGGTCCACACATGCAAGTACGTTGTTATAATTTAAATATCATTAAAAGCCATTGATTGTCAGTGAGTAAATTAAGATTGCCACTCATTTTGATGTACCTATGCTAAGGATTTTTTTATACATATAATTTTGAATCCTGCAATATAATTAAGCTGGATATGAATACGTATGATCCTGCCAATTATCACTTCTCTCACTTTCATTTTTTGGGGATGGCAAGGAAAAAGCCTACTGTATAAGAAAATTTGGCCATTGGAAATAACTGAATGCGCTGAGAACAGGCCGTGATAAAAAGCAACCTCTATATACACCTTTTTAGATGATGGTTTAGACCAAGGTACACGAGTTTTAATAACAAAAGGGAGGTTTCCGTATTTTTGCCCAATCCAGATTCTTAGATGCTAGGCTTTGGCTTAACTTCGTCCTGGTTCTATTTGAAACTCTGGTCATTTGTCTTTATCTATTTTTAACATGGATTGCTTCCATCCTAAATGCGTACACAGAATATGCCTCCGCTTAGAGGTGTGGATGCTGCTGGACTGTTGCAGCTGAAGAGGGGCACACACGGAATATGTTTGGTGGGCCTTGGACTGATCCGGAGGATATGGGCCCTGTAGATGATACTCCCAAGCTAAGCAATTCAGTAGATCCACTCAATGTCAACTCGTCGGAAAATTATGATGTTCACGATGATTCTCATGGCCTGTGGCCAAGGAAACGTAGGATGTCTGAAAGCGATGCAGCTTTAGGCTTGAATACTTCTGTGGGCTTGGGGGGCTATCTCGGTATCATGGGATCTCGAAGAGATGTTACAACTGTGTGGAAGACTGGTCTTGAAGAAGTTTGGTACAGGGTATGCAATAAATATAAAGTCAATTTATTAGCTATTAAACTTCTGATAATTCTTATTTTATATATACTACCATTCTCTTCAGGTTTGCTGAATAATCAGGGAGAAACGAGGGTAATGATGCAATTTTGAATGCTGAACCCAAGCCCGAAGGAATTTAGTGGGGTGACAACTGTGTCTGATGCTTTTTTATTTTAGAACTAGTATAGGTAATTGATGCTGTTATGCTTTTCAATCGTGCTTAAAACCCATCTTCGTCATTGCATACTTCCAAAGTTTCCGGTGTTCATAAGGCTAGACATTTGATGCACATGATGGGTTTTCTGCTAGTTGGAACCTTGAAAATTGCACGTTAATATGGAACAAATTATCCTTCAATCATGGTATTTGGAACATAGTTTGAAGGTATGAACTAGGCTTTGATTTCAATTATGTACTTGGGTTCGTTTTTGCTTGTTTGCTTACCCTTCAATACATTTCCTAATTTTGACTGTTTGTGATGCAGTGCATAAGATGTTTGCGTCAGACATCAGCTGTTGCTTCATCGCCTGCAATCAATCCTCCAAACCAAAGCAACCGAGAGGCTTGGTGGATCAGCCGCTGGGCATTCGGCTGTCCTATATGTGGCGAAACTTGGTTCGAGCTGTGTAGACGACTGTCGACTATCGACCGGATGGGAACATATCCAAACCAGGCAGATATAACGTAGCTGACGATCCACAGTAGACAATAATCCAACGCAACTGAAATACTCCGCAGGCACCTGTAGAGATTACTTGTAGCCAGCCATCCTTCGCATCTGCCAGCATCAAACTGAGTAGTCAAGGCCACTGATTGATTCACATTTGGCGCTGCAGATGGTGAACTCTCCGGTAAAATTTTGATGTATTCATTTCGGGTTATTAGCCATTGTAAGAAGCATTAACGGACTCAATGGCGCCAAGGTTCGCTCCATTAAGAGCACAGTGTCTGGGGACATTTTGGTCAATACACATATTATTGAAAAGGAAGTCAGAAAACCGCTTAGCTCCGTATGAACCAGAGATCCGCTTGAATTTCGGTCCTCCTTAGCTCGCCCATTCCCTTCCTTCCAAGTTCATTTCCGTTAGTCAGGCAGAGAGACTGAGATTGAGTGAGTGAGAGACCATGAGCTCAACGCCAGGAACGCACTCGCTGGCCTTCAGGGTGATGCGGCTGTGCAAGCCCTCATTACACGTGGACCCTCCGCTTCGTGTCGACCCTATCGATCTCTTCGTCGGCGAGGACATCTTCGACGATCCAATCGCCGCCTCCAACCTCCCT
Source organism: Swietenia macrophylla (assembly GCA_032401905.1). Taxonomy (NCBI): domain Eukaryota; kingdom Viridiplantae; phylum Streptophyta; class Magnoliopsida; order Sapindales; family Meliaceae; genus Swietenia; species Swietenia macrophylla. The sequence continues at coordinate 3,806,248 of CP135572.1, forward strand.
CCACTGATATCCAGCCACGTCACCACCGATAAATCCACTGACTCCTCCGATCTCAGCTATAGCTCCAGATTCCTCCTCCACGACCCTACCGATTCCATCGGCCTCTCGGGCCTCCTCGTCCTCCCACAAGCCTTCGGGTCCCTAACTAAAAATTTTTCTCTCGCTTTATTTTCTCTTCAAAAAATAAATATAATTATTCCTTTTTTTCTTTAAATAGGGCAATTTATTTGGGAGAGACATTCTGTAGCTACATTAGTATCAACAATAGTTCGACGTTTGAAGTTCGAGATGTTGTCATTAAGGTAAGTGCATTTATCCAATCCAATTTTAATTGCAAATGAACATGTTTGGGTTGAGTAATTTAATGTGCTATTAAATAGGCAGAAATTCAAACGGAGAGGCAGAGGATTCTCCTTTTGGATACATCAAAATCACCAGTTGAATCGATACGTGCAGGCGGACGTTATGATTTTATTGTAGAACATGATGTGAAGGAACTCGGAGCTCACACGTTAGTGTTAATCTGACCTGTAGTTTCTATATTTTGTGTTTATGTAATCACCGTTGAGGTTGACGATTTTGCATTCTTTTAGGCTTGTATGCACGGCATTGTACAGTGACGGTGATGGTGAACGGAAATATCTTCCACAGTTTTTCAAGTTCATTGTTGCAAATCCACTTTCTGTTCGGACAAAGGTATTAATATGTGGTAGTAGTTGCATTGGTGTTGTTGTTTGTGTCTTTAAATGATTTAAATGAAAAGAATTTTGTTTCAGAGCTCAATTTTGGTGCTTATGTATTATATATGCCTTGTGCAGGTCCGTGTTGTTAAGGTAGGTGCTCGTTGACAAATATTCAGGTTTAAGTTGTAATATCTTGTTTCAGTGTGCATCCTGGTATCGTTAGAGTTTTTAAGAACTATGATAGCAAGTGACGCATATGGAAATAATATTATGGATAGCTGTCTTCTATCTCAGGAAAGTACATTTTTAGAGGCATGCATTGAAAATCATACAAAATCAAACCTTTATATGGACCAAGTTGAGTTTGAGCCTTCTCAGCATTGGAGTGCAACAATGCTAAAAGCCGATGAACCCCATTCTGATAAAAATTCTCAAAGTAGGTATGTAACAATGTGGTGTACTGAAAATTCTGAACTAAAAGATTGTCTGCCGTCTTTGTTCTCATTACTGAGTATTTTTTGTTTATCCAATGTTCATATATTTTGCTAATTACAAAATTTAACTGTCATGGTTTTGTTTTGAATTAATGTAATATGTTGACAGAGAGACCTTTAAGTCACCAGTACTCATCAGATCTGGTGGAGGGGTTCACAACTATCTTTATCAGTTAAAAATGTCTGCACAAGGTTCTTCACCAGTGAAAGTTCAAGGTAGTAACGTTCTTGGTAAACTTCAAATAACGTGGCGTACAAATTTGGGTGAACCCGGTCGCTTACAGACGCAGCAAATTCTCGGCGCCGTAAGTGCATTCTCTAATATTTAAAGAGCAAGAGAGTTCCATCCTCCAATGTGTTGACATCTCTATTAATTAGCAATAAATGAATCTTTTTATTTATTGTTTTCATTTATCTTAAGTTCTACTCTACTTTTCTTCAAATTTTCTGTTGTGAATTGGGGATATCCAGTGTTAGCTTTACAAACGCACGTTAGATGATCCCAGGAAGGAGGATGCGCAAATTTATTGTAGTTTATTGAGAAATGTACACCTAGGTATGTGAGAGTGAGTATCGCAGTTTGTTTTCCGAGAAACCCTCTTTTACTTTATTCCTCAAATCTACCATTGAAGTTCTTCTCAAGGGTTGCAATTGACAATGAATTTTAAGGGTTTTCATACATGTTCACTCATATGCATATGAATGCATTTCTCTAAAACTCTTTGTATGTACATCATGCATATGCTTATTTGGTGGATGCATACTCAGTGTCTTGAAACTTCCCTCTACAGCCAATTGCAAGCAAGGAGATTGAGTTGAATGTGCTGGAGATTCCATCTGTTGTCAGCGTAGATAGACCGTTCTCGGTAATTATAGCTTTTTTTGCAGTATTTACGAATTCCATTGGACCCTCTTTAGTAAATATGCATTCTTATATTATTCTACCTCTCTCTTTGGTAGTTCATTTATTATGCTGCTGTAAGAACTCGATTTTCCTAATATATGGTTTTAAATCTGGACAGTCTCCGCTTTGGGCTTTTTTTTTTAATTTTTTCAACTGCAATGGGCGAAAAAGTTTGTATTAGTTTAAGTATGTTGAATGAAATGTGAACCACCCTTTGATTGATGTAGGTACATCTCAAACTCACAAACCAAACAGACAGGGGTCAGGGCCCCTTTGAGGTTTGGTTATCACAAAATGACTCTCAGGAGGAGAAGGTCGTTGTGGTTAATGGTCTGCAGATAATGGTAATGTAATTTTTGTTGGTTCCTTGGCATCTTATTTTATATAGACATGCCTGATCTTCTGATGTGACATTTAGTTCATAGAATACTGATTTAATGCAGTACTGACACTTGGATCTGACTCTGTACAGGCATTACCTCAGGTGGAGGCTTTTGGCTCCACGGATTTTCAATTGGTATGAACAATATTCTTGTGATGGAAATTTTTTCTCTTTTTGTTTGTGATGATGCAGAGATAACTGTAATGTGCATCCCATATTGCTGCTTTATTTTGTGCTCCATAATGTGTTGCATGGCTGCAGCTTTGATTGTTTTATTTTCTCTGAGCAGTTTTATGGTGCTGTCTTTTCTTATGCAGAATCTCATTGCCACAAAACTTGGGGTTCAAAAGATTACAGGCATTACAGTGTTTGACAAAATAGAGAAGAAAACCTTTGACCCATTGCCTGATTTAGAGGTTGGTGATTTATGTTATTTAGCACTGTTTTTTTTTGGAGACAACTTGCCATTTAAATTCTCTATGTTAAAAACAACTGGCAATTTAAATTCTCTATGTTCTATTCTGCTTTGTCCAAGTTCAGTACTTGGTCGTATTATTGAGGATGAGTATCTGAGAACCTCAATTATGTGGTTGCTGTAGTGGCCCAGAATCATTTAAAATTAGGAAATTCAATGGGGTTGACGGAACTAATGTACATCAGTACATGTAAAACGCATTTTGGAACCTTGATTTGGAATTATACTATGAAATATTTTGCATTATTAGTATGTTAGATTGAGGAGAGGCCATTGTAAGCGCTGCCTTGGAACTCTTGACCAATAAGGTTATGTCTATGCGCTAGCACTTTTCATATTTAAACATGCTTAAGGTCAAGATCACCTCCTCTTTCCTTGAACAATGCTTTTGTGAAACATTGGGTGGGTTCCATGTGACCTTTTCCTGCTTACCGAAGCCATCGTCCATTTCGTGTGTTTACCTTTCATAATTATTTAGTCTTGGCGGTTTAACTCTGTGTTGCCAAATATTTTTGTAGGATTACTGTTTTTATAACTCTGCGGACATGTTGCAGATTTTCGTGGATCTGGATTAATATGTTAGTTGGCTGGCTTCGATCGGTCAAGTTGGCAGATGCTGAGCTACCATTTGCTTTTGGGGGAGTACTGAGCTAACGTGATGACATGCACCATACCATTAATACGGCACTAAACGTTATCAACTCAGAATTAAAGCCAACAAGCCCCAAGTTCATCGAGGTTCTCGACTGCTGGAGTGTTATCACATGACTTGCTGCCCTACTTTTGTACGAACTCTTTTCTGTCAAGGCAGATTAGTTTCTTAATAGTTTGATCCATTTTAGGATTATAAAAACTATTTTACTTATAGAAGTGACCAAGTGAATTTTCTGAAGCTGCAATGTATTTATTTATTATGATAAGAACGCAAAAGGAAAAGGAAATCCATTTTATTAAGAGAATTGAAGCATAACACAATTGAACATTTCCAGGTCAGTTATGGGACATACATTACATTACATACAGACCCTAAAAACAAAACCCGAAAGGGAAAATGTAAAACAGGCGAATTAGAATGAAGTTCTCAGTCAAATATTGGAATGCATTTTCCTCAGACATGTGATCCAGACAGTGCCCAGTTGGCTTCACTGCCGACTCGTGGCATGCTTCTCATCCTCGATTGAACATCAACCTTGAAGTTAGCCCCACACATTGCACCTTCACTGTCGACTCTGGGCATTGCTTTCATTTCACTCATTGGATGCTCAAAGCTCAGCAGCCCTTGCTCACTGTGAAACATGCACCCTGAAATGCAATTGAAACGCAAAATTATTACTAACTTCAATACCAATAAAATTGGTATTTTCAATAATCTTTAGTATAATAACTGCTCTCATTCATATACCAGAAGGAAATGGTGCAAAAGATTTAGCACAGCTTGCTTTGATGACCTCCAGTTTATCAGAAATGACCACAGACCCATCTGCTGCAATGCCCCAGAAAAGTCTTACCTCTTCATCAGCACCCTGCACCACCCAAAAAACATATAATAATTGCAAGAATACAATTTCATTCAACAGCTAAAATGTTCGAGAGTTCAATTCAATTAGAACAGGACTTGCCAGTGCAGCAAAAACACTTCCAGCCTTGCCGTCATAAAGCACAAATCCAAAGCTGCCGTCGAGATCCCGTAGGACCTGATGGGCAGGGTACGGGCCGCGATCACGGAGGGTCCGGTATGCTTCAATCACAAACATTGCCTCATTGCTTCCTTTTGACAACCCATATTGTTTGTTGAGATTGCTTAGGTTGTTTAGACTTCCCAAGAACATACAGTATATGTTATCTAATCCACAAAACAACCTGCAAATTTTTGGGTAAACAAGAACTGCCAAATCAGGGAAGAAATTATGAAGAATCCTTTAGATTAGGTAACAAATGAAGCACTCTTTGTGTACCTCTGGGAAATGGAGTAAGGACTTTGGGGTGGAACATAAGCAAGGGCAGCTACATTTCCGAAGTTGATTGAGAAAGCATCAGAAGGCTGAGAAGTTAGAAAATTCTTGAAGATTTCCTGGGGAAGCTTAGGCTTCGTTGATGAACTCAAAGATGCTGGGCTATGCAACTCCCGTGGAGGATTCACCAAACCTTTGTTGAATATTGCCAACATTTTGTTTCCTTCTTCTTATTTGCAGACAAGAAAATATTCAAAAAGAAACCTAATTAGTTCACAAATAATGATCAGATATCTCGAAACCAAGAAAACGAAGACAGACAGAGTGAGATGGAAGAAAATGGGTTTTGCTTGTAATATTTATAGTGAATGAAAGTCTGATAAAGACGTGACAACGTGGCAACATTATCCAAAACTAGAAATTCCATGCCTAGGATACACGTAGTTGCAGGTTCAATTAAATTAGGATTAAGAAGATGAGCTTCTAATCCCCATGCTTAGGATTAGGTTAGGATTAAGAAGGTGAGCTCGAATCTAATTATAATTTTCTTTGTAATTAACGTTTAGTGGAATGGTATTAAGATTTTAATATGTACAGTTTTGGGGAAATTAACATATTTTTAAAAATAGGATAAATATTGGGAGTCAGTCACTAGATTTTTAATCTTATCCCCAAGCGAAGGGGTAAAGTAGTTCTGAGAGTGACATTGATCTGAGTCAGCAAATCAATCCTGTCGGCCACCCATTTTGTTGACTGACTTCTGGGTGGATACGTGTACACGTGGCGACTGCCCACCACCTCCACCAGTCTCTGCGTATTAATTACTAATTAGCAACAAAATTTAAAAAGAAAACAATATAAAAAATTTTAAAATTTAAAATGCAAAACATTTCTCGTACCATCCCTGCAATATTATAATAATTTCTGTTCATTTCAATGTTGCGTATGATCGAAATAGGGCATATCTTAAACCCTAAACCACGATGGTGTCCAAATTGGAACAAGAACATCAGATTAAATTTCCATTTAAATCACATCAGCAGCTGAAGAATATAAATAAAAATCGAGTTGAAAAGGAAGAAGGTACTTCACTTCTTTAACAATCTTAATCTTTGATAATGCTATCCATTTTCAAAAGATTATACAACTGAACTGACACTGATAACTATACAATGTAAACTTGTATTTTCAAAGCCAAAAATGGCCTATTTCAAGCGCTATAGTCTCTGTTGTAATATTTGTCTTCTGGGTAATAGAAGCCGTTCACTGTATTGGCCACCAATTTCCTGCCAATTAGTGCATTTTTTGCAGTAGCACAACCAGCAATGTCGTTATACTCCAAGAGCACCTGCAACTACAACTGCGTAAGATGTGCGGATAAACACAGCAAAAAGTAAGCTTACACGTTTCTGAGACAAAAAGGGAAATTACCTTTCCGACACCGGGCAAGTGGTTGCTATTTGGTTCTGGCCTAGGAATGACAACGCCCACCAAGGTTCCTGATTATACCACCCAAATATACTAGAGAACATAAAAAGAGCACAAGACAGAAAGGTTCCACTTTTTTCTACAAAATGCATTGGTTCTGAGAACACAGCAAACATTTCATCAAATTGGGGTGAGAGCACCAAAAATTTAGGCTAAATATGCCACAGAATTTTAAAAAAAAAAATGAAGCAGCAGTCTTTGTTTATGTAGCAGCCACATCAATAACAAATTCATTTTTGTAATTACTTCAAATCAGACATATGATGCACTCTTGTCAGTATTACTACCAATATTGTTATGTTACTTTCCCTTTCACTAATTGATGATATATTTGCAAATATGATTAGTTCTAAGGACTAGTGATCCATACAATATCCATGTCAAAGTTCTTTTTTTTTTTCTTGGACAAATTTTGTCACCACATTTGCAATTCAAGAGGTCCGTACTCCCAAAGTAGTATCTATTAATATAGTTACAACATTCTCATTCTATGTCAACTGTAAACCTGCAAATGAATGTGCTTTGATAACCTTCAAACGCATTTTCCCTAAACAAGAGCGCATTGAAAATGTAAAAGAGTTAATAGCTGATAAATGAACTGTTGATGCTATTAAAACCAAAGTAAATAAAGTTTAAAATGGATCCATCTTGTGTCATAAAACTGGAAATAAGTTGCATACAGATATCATCATTTGTCAAAAGCAACTAACTGTAGAGTAGGTTAACCACGTCCATGCGTACCATATTTACTGCATTCTTCCCTCATGTCTTCCAATATTTCTTCATACTCTTCATTATCCGCAAGTGCGTCAGTGGTAATTGCCTTCATCAAACAGAGAAAATCAATTATCAGGCACCACTCAGTTATAAGCTATCCATCAAATTCAGGGTCAGAATCATATGGTCTAACCCAATTATGGCACCAAGACATGTCATTTCTTATAATCAATGAGGCTCTATTTGGCCGTTGAATCAGACAAGTAAAAAGAAGTTGATCAAATCAAATTATGAGCTGAGTCCCAAATAAATCAACATTATTATTTCCATTCCTCCCAAATAGAGAATGAAAATATGCGGGAGAAGAATCAAAGTAGGAATACAAGAGAAAAAGAGGATGCTATATTGTGAACAAACAAATATACCTCATTCAAGCATAAAACTTTAGCTGGAGTTTCTCCAAATAAAGGTGCCCTTCCTCCAGGAAAATTCATGCCACTAGTTTGCAAGGCCATTTTCTGACACCAAGATGGATATAAGTCAATGATAATTAATGAGATTAAAGCAACGATATAAATAAAAGGCAGCCTCAACAGAATTTTGATTAAGCTGTATAGCAATATGCTGCTGAGCCAGAGCAAATATATTTTCTCGTTTAGATTTATACTGCCCACTGCTGTAAAATCCCATCAGGTTGTCACAAGATGTCAGGCATTATAGACAGTGTGAATATTCAGAGATGCAAGCAGATTGACAATTAATTCGAGAACAAATAGCAAGATATGCACTACAGCACTATGAAGGGAATGTAGAAGAAAATTAAAAAAATTGTCTCTTTCAGACACCAAAATCTTTTCTCTGTACTTGTTCTCAAGTTCAACTACATAGAATCAACTCTACACAAGCAAACTATATGGAATGAACAAATTTAAGAAATTCAAATTAGAAAAATTTCTGGTTTATGAGTGTTGAAACAATATAAGCACAACTTCCAAATGCAAGTGACAAACTTCTTATCACAATTCTTCCCACAAAAGTATATATCCACATCAATTATAGCAGAACGTTCTTTTCCTGGAAATATTTCCTCTGCCACCTTGACAACCACAAAAGAGGATGGCAATGGAGGCAAAAAGGAAAAGAATTCAAAACAACGTCATTAAGGAACAAAAACCTGGCAGCAGCACGCCAAACTATTGAAGTTTTGTCACCCATTTCCAAGCCATTAAGAGCTGCACATGCAATGTCTGTTACTGTTGGATCCTGAAGTGCTAGTACATTGGTTGAGAAGTAAATGACATGAAAGGAAAAAGGCTGGGTAATAAATCATTAATTCAAAAGGAGCTAAAAGAAATAAATATTCAGCAGTCAAACCATTTTTCACCAAAGAAATGAATGTTTTGGTTCACAAACACACAGTTACCCCAGTTGAACATCGGAGTTTTTAGTTGTGAATAATGAATATTTTGGGTCACAAACACACAGTAACCCTAGTTGAAGATCAGAGTTTTTATCTGTGAATTCATCTACCTGCTAGACACAGAAACCGATTCCTTTGGAGTTCCCCGTGTCTCTATCCTTAACAAGGTCAAAACCATCAAGAGTCCTCAAATAGATCAAGAATAGCATTAAAAATTCGGATTCCATAGCCAATCACATATATAACATCAATAATAGTTTGATCAATGTAAAAGCATAAAAAGAAGCATTACCACCATAAATTCTGCAAGAAAAGCAGTTTAAAAGAATGGGAGAATGGCTAAAATTTGAGCCCATACCCAAAAGACACCAGCAACTCTCTTATCTGGGTTTCAGGGAAGTAGTAAGGTAATCTACCCACAAAGACACGATCAGGTCCCTCTGCTCCACCAATTGCACTGTTAATCAAATGACAAATTAGCAAATCTACAGAGAAGGAAGATTTTTCAACTCAACAGCAAAAATCCATCATGCAGCACACATATCCTTATACAAATTGATGAAGAAAAAGAAAATTGAGAGTAAAGAAAATCAAAGGTTGTCCCTTTGAGGCTTACAACATTGAACTGTAATCTATAAACATTATTCACCTCAGTACAAATACTAACTAATTATACAATAATCAAAGAAACATTATTTAAAACAATCTCCAAATTAACAGTGGTCCAAAGTTACCCTAGTGCGAGTCAAACAGCTGACAAGTTCAGGTGTGGGTTTGGTTGCCCAGGACCAAGTGCTGCAGCTAATGTAGGGTTGTAGTCTGTCGGCCTTTTTACCCTCACAGCAACCCCCTGGTAAGACCAAAATGAGCATCTCAAATAATGAACTAATAGTTTTTCATTAATCATGTGTTATTCAATAGAAATAAGCAGTAAGTTAGCTATGCCATAGTAGAAAAGTTAATTGAAAAGTATTACAATCTCAAGCCATTCACTCATAAGAATGTGAAAAAGAAGAAAGAAGGAAATTACACGCCTCAAATATAATCCCATCTAATGCCATTGCATTACTTGCTTCTTCAACAGTTCTCATCTCCACAAATACAAATTTCTTCTTGTGATTGATGTAAACATTCACAACCGCATTGCCTAAAAGTTCAAATACCAAATTATGGATCACATTCCCTGGAACATGTGAGATGCATTCACATATTCTCATTCCAAGACATAAGCGAGTTGGATTACCTGGACCAGCAGCATTTCCTCCAATGGCAGTCATAACAAGGCTAAAGAATGTTGCAATTGTCTGTTTCAAACATACAGACAACCATCCATCATGCCTCACAGGATAAAAGGAAATTATCTGTACTTAATGAGAAGCATAAGAAGTCAACTGAAATTATAGCTAAAACAATTTCCAGCCCAATTCAACTGAAATTTTAACTAAAACAATTTCCAGCCCAACTTAACAAGTAGGTCATAGAAAAGCCGAAGCAAAATATACAATTAAGTATGAAAAACAGAACAGCAGGCATGCTAGCTCAATAACATTAAGCTGTGAGAATTTTGATAATTAACTAATTCCATCCTAAGCAAGAGAAACTCATTTGCCTCTTTTCTCTTTTATTTGAGTTAGAGTTGAAGCTTACATAGCGTAACTTGCCTTAAATTCTGAGTATTTAGTGGAAGAATGCATCAAATAGTAAACAACTCAAGTTAAAAGCAAAGGCCACGAGGGCAACTTCCACTGGTGCCAAAAAACAAATTGTGATCAGAATTTGTGGGTACTCCTTAAGGCATACAACAAATAGAATAATGGGATAAGAGCACAACACAAACATACAGCAATATATGAATACTAAACTATGTTCTTAACCAGAAATAGATAAGAGCAATTAACCAAACAATGTTTCTGATAACATGATTATCGAGTAACTAAAAAGAAATAACTAATGGAGAAGGAACAGACTTGAAGGATATTAAAATGACAAAATAAATGCAAACAGAAGATAAAAGAGAACTTGGCAACATTTCAACATTGTTCAACTTGGCAAAATATAAACACGTGGGCTTCATCATTTTTCCAGGGAATACAACAACTGGCAGTGGATAATTGAGTGCAAAACCTGTTCATTTGCCATTGGGGGAAGCCCACCAACGTAGACCCGCCAAGTGCACCTTGTAGCCTATCAAAAAGCAACAACAGAAAACAAATAGCTAATTCAATAACAACCATCAATATAAGCCATAACCACCAAAAAAAAGGTAGTACATCTTTATTTGTCAACGAAATCCTTATCTACCTGTTGAGTCATGGCTTGGACTGGCATCAGAGGAAAAGTTCTCAACTGTGACACATGAAAATATTACACATACACACATATCTACATGCATATATACATACATAAATGAATTCAATTAGCAACACAAATATATGAATGATAACTCAAGGATAAAATCACTGAAGAGCTACTTGTGAAAATTATTCACCTGTGTTGTTCCAAATGGTAACATGTTTTGTACCACTTCTGGAACTGTTGGAGGAACACCAGGCAACTTTCCTGTCTAACAATCAGAAATGAAGCAAATAAAATAACATGGACGAGTTATATGGCCAAGAAATTTACACATGCATCTTGCTACTAAATCTAAAGAATAACAAATCTCAAAGCCTAGAACTATCTCATCATAAAACTATAGAGTGAAGCCTATTTCATATCTAAATATAACTACTCAATTAATAAAGAAATGAATTCCATCACCGCAGATGCAAGGGAAATATGTGCAACTCTACCAATGACAACTGTTGCTGGTTGAAGGTGAACAAGATCCAGCCAATCATGCACCAGTTCTCTGTTAGACATAAAATCTACAGTAGTCGCACCAATGGGTGGCATAGTGGAACATATAGCCCAACATTGCCTTCTTACCCAAACAATAAACACAAAACACAAACAAACAACCACACACAACAGCCAAACAACACAACAATGGTTCTTAATTTCCTTAGAAATCCATTAGATAAAAACTATAATGAACAAATTTCATGAACAATATTAAAAGTTACAGGTTAGGGCAGTAAAATTGAAAGAAAATGAAACAATTTCTGCGATGAAATAACTCTTTTTGGATGAAATGAATCAGGTGTGATTGACTGATCAACAGGAGGTTAAGTTTATACGTGGAAAAGAGGCTGGAAGAAAACCTGGAACAGCAGCCATATCAAAGGCACTTCTCCGCTTGCTACAGATAACACATAGAAGGAACAAGATATAATGAGCAAATGTAGCTTTCCAACAGACAAATAAACACCGTCCTTGTCCTTATTTTATCAGTTCACAGAATGAGAATATATTTCAAAAGCAAGAAATACTACATAAACAGAAAAGTAAGTAATACTCAGAAATAAGAACCAAACAGTTTTATCATTGTTAAAAGATTGCAGAAAAGTTGTGCACGTAATATCATTTCCCATTTGGTAATATCCAATAACCAGTATACATGGGTGGTAACCTGTAAAACAATCAGATAAGCCATAAAACAATTAACAAGTTCGGTTTCACAATTTCACCACAGACGTCTGTCTAATAGTTGGGATATTAAAAACAGTTCTAGCTCCAACACCGACACCTAAGTTGCAGATACTTTTGACTGATGTCCCTGTTGTAGGAACATCATAACAGTGAAGGATATAGACAGCCAAAAAAACAGTCGGTGTTCTTGCATTTACAATTTCAACAAGCGAAACAACTCAACTAGTCAACTTAATCCCATAAACAATAGCTCAAGATTTGACGATAATGAGTCTAAGAAGCCAATGATGCACCCAAATACAAGAGGAAACAATGAGCTCTTTACACGAGGAAACCCAAAACATCTGCTGCACCCAATTGTTCTGTACCTTTTTGAGGGCGAATGAGAAGGAGAGAGTGATTTGGACCGGTTCTTAAATCTACCACTTGAATGGGAACGTGATCTATGTCTATGCCTCCCTTCTTTCTCTCGATTATAATCACGGTGCCTATTCAAAAGGAAAATAAAAAATGCATTATTATAAATCAGAAATACATATGAAAAACATGTTCAGATTATGCATGCCCACGTCGACATGTCTAAATGGGTCATAAGCAACAAATTCATATCAGAGAGTTCCGGAAGAGCAGCAAGAGGATTTAGAAGGATGTAGCAGCAGCAACCAAAAGACTGCGTGAATAAAAGCTATAAACGCATAATAACCTGTCATAGTCATGGATCACTTAGACAGACATAATCATTTTTGTCCTTTATTCTGTCATCCCAACCACTTCTGTCCTTGTAATCCCTGTAATAACGGTCTCGGTCTTGCACTCTTGCCCTGGGCCTTTCATGACCAGATCAACCTTTTAATTTAGAGCGAGATTACTTACTCTAACTATATTCATTCATAATAAGCATAAATTTGATGAACCAATGTGCATTTATCTCTGCATTTGCTTTGTGTTTCTTAGCTTAAGAGATACCAATGTTGCATATTTTAATACCATAAGATTGTCAGCTGTACTTCGGATGAATGATAGATAAAAGATCTTAGAATTTTAGTGGGTATCCAAATTTCCTTTTATAGATATCATCCGGCTTCCATGGTGATTGCAGAAAATGCATCAGCAACAGTATCGAAGATGCTATCTTCTTCGGATGGCCGTTGAACTAGAAACCGTTTGAAGGAAAAGGATCAGTTCAAATTTTGATCGAAGTCTCGTCCAAGCCCAATTGAGATAACGAGCCGAGACTTGGGCTATCGAATGTTTCATATCCAAGATTTTATGTGTTGATAGTTGCCCTATTGGCTCGCAATTTGTTTGTAGGAGAAATATTGTAGCTGTGATTAGGCGGCTACAAGAGCTGTGAGCACGTCAAAGGTAAATTGTTTGAGTTCATTGATGGATCTGATCATGCAGGCACTGGCACGGCGTATGAGTTATGTCTGGGTTGTTGAAGAGGATTGCACCTTGATTGGAATCGTTACCTTTACCCGAATGCTGAGAGTTTTCCCGAAACGTTTGAGGACCATGGCAGAAGCAGAGAATCCAAACTTGAATCATGCACACATCCAAGCTTAAAGCATCGATGACTTTAAACGATAGGACAGTGACAACACGATGATTGGCTGAAGAATTTTATGTTTGATTTAAGGAAAACTATAAAACACAACTAAATCACAATAGAGAGGATACACGAGAAAGAAAATAAATTTAAAAAATGTAAAAGAAAAAAAAAATTGTAGGATATCAAAAATCAGAAACGGCAAAAAATTCAAAGATAATATCATGTTTATCCCTTGGCCCACAGATCCTGACACTAAGGTCTAACTTTTCCATAGTGGTATCTCACCGATGACTCAGTGTCATCCCTGTTTGTATTTAAAAGTGTATCAACTGATTCATTCGCCAGAGATACAACAATAAGCAAATTGTAGTTGTCTAAGAACAGCAAGCACATAACTGTAATCACCTACTGTTTCCAGTGAGAAACACCTAGACTCAAATAAGCCTAAAGGAAGGGAGAGAGGTGCCATGGACGATCAAATGGATAAACACAAATTTCATGTGTAGTGATAGTAACCAAAGAAAATTGTATTCATCTTCTTTCTTTTACTATTAATTGTATCTGTAATTTACATTCACAAACACAAACTATGGCAGAAAACCATCCACCACATGTCTGCTGAAATTTCTGGGATGGACGGGAACAAGAACCATAAAGAATGAAAAATAAATCAGGGGCAACAAGAGAATGCAAGAGGGAAGTAATGAAACAATGAACCATTAAACAAGATAATCTATTGTTAGAAACTACTAAATGTCACCATAATTAAGCTCTGACACACATGACAACAAGGCTTCTCTTACTTGGAGGTTGTCAGAGTCCATATGAAGTGCATCTTCATACAGTCTCTTAGCCTGCTGCAGCAACTTCATCTTCTCTTTACTATTACAAGGCCGTAAGCGAGATCTTTGCTGCAATGCCACAGCCCATCTGAATAGAGCTGTTATTCATAAACTTTTATAGTCAAGGGATACTTCATACTTCCTCAATAATCTACTAATTCAAGTTGTGAATGGGGAAATAGATATCATAAAGAAACTGAACTGCATGACAATCGTAGTTATCATCCAGCAACTATAGGATTTAAATTTTTAAAAAAAAAAAGGAGAGAGAGAGAGATTAAACATACCATCAGGTGCACAGACATTGCCTTTCAACATCATAGCATCAAATTTTTCAATTGCAGCCAAGAATATTTTGTCGGCATCAAAAGCTGCATCCTGATATTTGAAACAAAGAATTAAGTTAAAAATTTCAGTAAACTTCCTTTCCAATCCACTCAAAGCAGCTTCATATCAAACAAATTGAGAAATAGATGTTGGAGTAACTTTTTGCTGAATTAGAAAAACCAATCCCGAAATCTTTAAGCTACTAAGCCCAAATTGCTAGAGCATTGAAGCTCACTCAACTGGGTACCACTACTACAAGTAAAACAAAACTGTGTTGGCCAACCCGAGTTCCTTTTATACAAGAAACTTCCATATAAATGACATAAACAAGCTAAGCAGATCATGTGGGGATGCTTACTGGTCCAATATCTGCAATTAGTTGAGCACGGAAGGAGAGTGCAAGACCCCAATTATATAGAGCTCTCACATCATTCCCATCAATTGACAGTGCCAACCTATAATTTCTGCCAGCCTTCACGAGGAGTTCTTCACACTCTTCACACACATCGACAAGAAGAGATACAATTTTCTCTTTATTCACAAGCTGATAATCTAGCCCCTTGAGTATACTTTTCTGTTTCTCAACAGATATGACATCACTTTCCAAAAGGACTCTTCTCAGCTTGCAACTTACACGTGGTTTTAGTTCTCCATGAACAAGATGAGTGTTGCCCAACTGACCCACTGCTAACAAACTCATGGGCTTCATAGCTATGGCATTGGAGAGTAACTTGGCAGACTTGTGCAATATCATCTCTGCATGCTCTTCATCCCAACCACTCCCCATACACTCCTTGGCTTGTTCAAAAGCTCATTAGCTTCCATAAGATACCAATCAAAAACCACATCATCTCTAAACACTGATGACGAAGAGTAAGCAACCTCACTCCCATGTGCAGAAAATTGATCATCCAGAAAGGAATCATCTCTAGTATTAACCTTCTCTTCTCCCAACTTGGAACTGTAAATTTCATTCTCATCCTTCTGTCTGTCACGGGAAGACCTATAAACTCCACTTGATTTTCTGAGCATGCGCTCTTGTGTATAGGAAGCTTTACTGTCTGTATGCTTCCAACTGACTCTAAAATCTACAGAGTCAAGCAAATTATCATGGGATTCCCATGTTTTAATTTCATTTGTACGACCCATATTTAGGGAGACACAGTAATTATTCATGAATTGCAATCTGTTACTCTGGTAGCTATACCCATCCCTCCCCTTAAATTCATTGGCAGTTTCACCCATTTCCCCCAAACTCATTCTTTCATCTTGCAAGTCCATCTTTATTCTTCTCTGCCTGTCTTGGTCAGAAACAAACTTATTTGAAGAATCTAGAGTAAAACCTGAATTTTAAACGCCTTTATTACCATTAACAGAATCAATAAACCTTTCTTTGTCTCCAGAACTAAAATTTTTTCCTTGATTTTGATCATTCACCACATTTTCTGCAGTCCCTTGCTTTATATTATCTTTCACTCTGTTAGGCTTTGAATTAACCACTTTTTCCCCGGGTAAACCCCCAATAAATTGCAACCAGTCAAACTTAACTTCACCAATTTCTTTCCTCTTTTTACCCACTTTTTGGTTCTCAGCTAACACATTCTTAGAATTCCCCACATTAACAATACAAGTCTCAACAAAATTTCTAGCATTTGAAGCTGACAAATTTATTGATTCCACTACATTGAAATAGTTTTCTAAATCACCAGCTGTAACTTTATTATAATCAATAGCTCTTCGTATATCACTCTTCAAGTTACCGACTTTACCTTCTAACCCATCAAAAAATTCCAATAAATTCCTCAATTTCTCACTGAAAACTCTAAGAATTTCCTCTTTTGACCTTCTCTTACTTGCACTAACTTCACTGAAAGACCCACCGCGAACAAACCCAGTTGAAAATCCAATTGCAAAAACCAAAACTGTGGCTGGAAACACAGCTATAGATGAAATCCTAACCCTGGAAACTGAAGAAGAGCATACAAGCCCTAAAATAAACATAATGACGTACTTTTTATCATCAATTCCAAACGAAATTAAAAAACAACGCAACAGAGTGGACTCACCCGAGTCGGCCGTGTCACCATCGAGTCTCAATTTGTCCCATCCGCCGTAACTGGACGAACCCGACGATGAAACAGATTTGATTCGGGACAATTTTAAGGTTCTGGAATGGCGAAACCATTTTGAGCGGGAAATGGAAAGAAATTTCTTATTTTCCCGATAAAGCGAAGGTAAACGAATGCGAAAATTCGGGGGTGAAACAATTAGAGGATTTGAGCAATTGTTAATGGAGTTATCAAAAACTAAGGTTCTCACCTGGAAACGAGATGATCTGCCGGTCTCTTCGCTGTTCTGTTACACATCAACAACATTCTCAGGCGTTACGTTAGTTCAACTGAACCAGTGACTTCGAACCGGAAGGTTATTTTCGTCAATACATAAAGTTGCTTGGTGCTATTTCCTTCTTTGATGATGACGCACACAGCTAGCTGCACGTGCTTAATTAAACACTGTCCTTGTTTGGGCCTATTGGGCCCATAGAATGCAAGCCCTTTGCGATTAGGCCCGAAGCCTTATTGGGCTTCTAGTCATCAGCTCCTTCTAGAAATGTAGATGACTATGAGAGATTTTAAAAGGACAGCTCATATTGTCGTAACCTAACCTAACATTGTCGAGAAGACCTAACAGTGTCCGGAGTCTTCTCGATGGACAAGCCTTTTTACACATCTTAAATGTCTTTAACATCCTTTTCTCTTTTCTCTCATTTTCTCCCAATTCCTTTAGATTCCTATCATAATATGATGACCTAAATCTCAATGACTAATGATGAGTATACAAACTCATCATATAATATAGTATTATATCATTATCAGTGTCCTATATAATATTATAACGTATAAGTCTAAATTTAGTTATATATATAAATAAAAAAGGATGATAAGTATTGCTAAATAAAGAGAAACGAAAAATTTACTCCTTCGTTAATAACAAGGGACTCATTTTTTTCGTACGAGAGATTATAATGCAATAGCTGTTTTCTTATAATTTCTAAATTTTGTTGCATTTTGAAAATTTATTTAATAATATATACGAAATAAAATATAATACATGAGCTAAAAAATTTAATAATAAAATTGATTACACAACAAAAATATAACTTTAAATTCATCATTCGTGTTATTCAATAATGAAAAGTTAAAATAGTGAATAATATGTGAAATATGTTTCAAATTTGTTATTATATTATATTATAACGGTATTTTTTTGAATTACATATTTATGATAATATAACTAGATTGATAAATATATGTTTTAATATATAGGTTGCAAGATAGTGAAAATGTATCAATCATGACACAAATATTATATGTTACCAAATTTTAGAGCATATTATTATTATTATGATTATTATTATTATTATGATCATCATCAATATCATAGTTTATAACATGTAATTCAATCACTAAACACATGCATATAGCTATAGGGTTCATATCACACATTGAGTGCACATACTTGGATAGACAATGACATTTCTATCCTTATGCTAGCCAAAAAAAATTAAGATTTTTTGCAAATTGCATGTCAATATCATTAAATTGATAGAGTATGAAAATAACATTTCAACAACCAAAAAGTTACTACCATTTCTTGCTGCATTTTCTTTTTCTTTTTTTTAAAAAATATTTATAATTCAAAAGATATTAATATTAAATTTAAAATTACGATAATTTACTTATATACATACAAATAATTTTGTATTTGTTAAATTATTGTGATCAAAAGTCGACATAATTTTGAATGATTCAATTTGAGCTGGATTTTAAATGAAACGAAAAATTTTATATTTGATTTAATTCAAATTGAACAAAATTAATAGTAAAAATTAAATTAAAATTTATCAATTCAAATCAATTTAACTTGATTTAAGATTAAACTAATAAAAAGGAGAATAAATTTAGACATTTTAATTTGATTTGGTTTGAACCAATCCTAACTCAAAAACTAAATTGATAATTGTTAATTTTTTTTAAAAAAATAAAATTGATTAAAATCATTGATTTAAATAATTTTAATTTAAATAATTGAAATAAAATAATAATCCAGTTTAAATTTATTATTTTTTATTGTAATAGAAATAAAATAATAATTATTACAGTTACATGAATAGTTTAAAATAAATTTTTATTAAATAAAATAAATAATTAAAATTTCTCTAACACATTGTTAATTACTTCAATATCCTTTTGACATTATAACAACTAATTTTTATTTATAGGTATGTTGAATGTAAATGGCAAAATGGGTAATATGGAAAATAAATAAAAGGACAGGGGCAAGAGTTGAGTGAGAAAAGAGGTAACAATCATAATTGCGCGGGCCAAAAGCTACCGAAAGTGAAGGGTAAAAGTGGAATACCAAAAAATTCACATTAAATTGAGAGCGGATAAGGTTGTTGTCACACACTCATTAGCATTCTTGTAATTTCCTTTATTTTATTTTAAAATTTTAATTATTTTTAATTTAAAATTAATAATGGACAACCCATTTGTCTACGTGTCACTCTCTATCTCTATCTCGTCTTCGCTTTCAAGAACCGAACAGAAGCTCCACCAACACCATCACCAACGCCATTAAAACCCACCAATTAGGCCTCACTTCTTTTTAAGAGATAAAAAGTAGGGGTTCTTCGGGTCACATTTTTTATTCTTATTGTTGGGGTTCGTATTCTTTTTTGGGTATTTTTTTTTTTTTTTACTTCTTTTGGTGGTTGTTTGAATTGGAGATGTACGCTGGTTCTATGCGGAAATCTTTTAAGGACTCTCTGAAAGTTCTTGAAGCCGATATTCAGCATGCCAATACTCTGTAAGTGTGATTTTTTGTTTTTTCATTTTTTCCTTTCCATACCGTGTTTGGTTGGAAAATATGGGATTTTTAATCCTGGTGCTGAATGTTTGGTTGGGTAGATTGTTAGAATTACTTTTTGTTTGTTTGTTTTTGTTCTCAGGTTATGATTTTTGTTTCAATGTGAATTTTTTTGGTCTTTATTTTTTTTCTCAGATTTCCATAATTTCTTTACGTCTCTTAGCTGTTCTTAGTCAATGGATTTGATTCTTACTCTTCCAAGTTACAAATTTTCTTTTCCGTTGAAATTATGCGCTGACAATGGAAAAGTTTTTGTTTGTATATTTTGATTTTCTCTCCGTGTTTTCTCATTGTTTCCATACGTGGTATATTTATTCTCATCTATTTGAGTGACCAAGATTTTTTTTTTGCTCAGAGGATGAAGGAAGGGTGGTGTTTGTGATTTTACAGGTTTCTAATAACGCTAGGTTGGGTTCTGCCGTTTTTGTTCTTCACAGTTCTCTCTTTTTGAGTGATGTGTAGATATCTCTCAAATAGGAAAGAGAATGTAGTAATTACCTGCTTCAATGCTATTGTATAATTGTATTAGTGTTTGTGTAGGTCATTTTTATCTTGATAGATTGTTATCCCCTAGTTCACGTGGTCAATGGGTTCCACTTGATTATGGTGTTGTCACATTGTATTGATATTTATATTGTGACATGGCATTTGAGTGGCAGATAATTATTGTTTTCTGGTCCCAGGTCCTAAATTATCCAATGTCACTTCTTATCTGTTGTATACTATGAACTTGGGAAGTTAAAATTTAGCTGTAAATTTTGGTTCTTGGTGTTGGCAACCTGGTTTTGAGTTTACAAACAATGATATTAAGTTTTGAAAAATTAGTGTGGTGAAAATATTGGGTTGCTTGATGCCATAAATCTTCTTAGAATTTCATTTTTGGACATTTAGATGTCTGGCATGTACAATGTCTGTGTTGTAGCTTGCTTGCCTAGTTAATTGTTTTATTTAATGTGATTCTGTTTATTTTCTTACCCTGCTATATGGATCTCAGGGCATCAGATTTTCCGAGGGAGTATGATGGTGCCTGCCTTCAGATGAGAATGTCATACAGTCCAGCTGCCCACCTGTTCCTCTTTTTGGTGCAATGGACAGACTGTAACCTTGCAGGAGCCCTTGGCCTGCTTCGAATACTTATTTACAAGGTTGATTTATATTTTCTTTTCTCAATTCTTTCCTCATTAATAGATGTCAGCTGACCTTTGAACTCGGCTAACATAGAAGTGTCGAGGGATTTCTGGGTATTTAGAAAAAAAAGGGGAGAGATCTAACAATAGGAACTTTGCAGGTTTACGTGGATGGTACGACCACTATGTCTACCCATGAAAGAAAAGCCAGTATTAGAGAGTTCTACGGTACATTTATGCTGCACACTGGTTATTTCGCAGCTGTTACTAACTCAAGTAGCCTATAGACTTTGTAATCTTACTGAAGCAAATTTTCTGCTGTTGCCAGCGGTAATTTATCCCTCCCTATTGCAACTCCAAAGAGGTGTCTCTGATTCAGAAGATAAGAAGCAGAGAGCTGTATGCATGGAAAGGTACCGAAGAAGAGATGATGAGGAGCAAAGACTATACACAGATGAAGATATTGACAGAGAAGAAGAATGTGGAATATGCATGGAGACAATTAGTAAGATTGTGTTGCCCAACTGCAACCATGCCATGTGCTTGAAATGTTACCGTGAATGGTACTTTCTCTCTCTTTCTTCCTAAGTTCTTGTCAATCTGAAATAATTTTTTTTCAGTGGTTCTCTGATTTGCAGTCATCCAGTACATTGGTTAAAATGGGCTGGTGGGAAGCATTGTTTTTTTAGATGTTTTTATTGCCATGGTAATGTGATTGTCCAATCCATTTACCAGAAAGTGCGTCATAACGTGTCTTAATTAGCAAAGATTTAAAAAAACAAAAGTATTGCTGCGTGTGATACATGAAGTGAGATGGCAGCATTTCATGAACTTTCGAGCTGATTCTAAACAATTAGTTTTTGTGATCATTCCTACTATACTATTTTCTTGCATTGATTAGTAACTTTGTAGCTTCGGATAATAGTGGAATTTCATGGAGCTCTTTTGTTCTAATTTCTTATTGGATGCTGGATGCATGCATTTTGTCTGTGAAATCTGGTGAAAACCTATTCTTCTTACTAACCACAGAACTATTTGAATACATATTATTATATAATGGGAACCAAAGTTCCTATTTCTGCCTTTTCCCCCCTTTTTACTATTTAGTATGTAAAGGGCACTCCTAAAAGGAAGGTTATAAGATGAAGCATGTGGGATGCAGAGAGTTAACCTTTTAAGAATGCCCCTTTTAGATAGGGAATATTCCTATGATTTAATGTTGTTGGATTTTGTTATTTGTTTTAATCTTTCTCCCTGTCTATTGATGATGGTAATAAAGTTGCACTTTGAGTAGCTTTGTCTTCTTTCCTTATGCGTGGCATTTCATTGTGTCTTGGGTGTTGATTTGATAGTATTGAGTATCTGTAGTCTGTCAATCTTTAGCTTTATGTTGCTCCTGTGTTCTTGTTGTGTTTAATATTCTGTTTGTGCAGATTGCTATATTATGCCCACTGCACTTCTCTGTCAATAGAAAGACACTATATATTAGTTTGTATGTGTACAGGTGCAGTAAGATGCTTAAAATGCAAAATCACTTGAACAGATCAGTTGGTTAGTCCCTGGTTTTATCTTCTGTGGCCATACCACTTCTGTATCTTGAGAGAATTAGGGATATATACATTTTTTAGCACACAAAACACTAATTTACCTAATAGGCAGCAAATTGCAAGTTTGGTATTGAAAATGTGTTTTTTGATAGACTGGCTTCTGGTTAGAACACATTTATTGGGCAATCTGTTATGCTTTATGCAGGCTGGACACAGTTTACATTCACTTGGTAGGCATTGCTGTGCTCCTTCTGAGTCTTCTACTGTTCATTCATTTATTTATTTTTTAAATTCCAAGTTATGGATTGTAGTCAGGTAATCTGTGGAAGGCATACAATTATTTTAGTTGTAAGAGGCAAATTTGCCCGCTACTTGATTCATTGGATTTGTAATGTTTGCCTACCTCTCTCTCTCTCTCCCTCCCTCTATCTATCTATCTACGTATCTATCTATCTATATGCACATTTTTGGTTGATAAATTATCATAGACTTCACCTGTTTTTCATTTTTTTCATTCATTTAAATGTGACCAAGTTATGTTGCAATGAATCTCAGGCGAACAAGGTCGCAGTCATGCCCCTTTTGTCGTGACAGTCTGAAAAGAGTGAACTCCTGTGATCTCTGGGTATACATGGACAGCAGAGACATAATAGACTCAGCAACGGTGACAAGGGAGAATCTTAGACGGCTGTTTCTGTACATAGACAAGTTGCCTTTGATTGTTCCTGATAACCTTTTTGACCCATATGATTCCCACTTAAGATAAGGCTGATATAAAGAGTGCATTCTGAAAGTCTATATATTCTATAATTCCCTGAATGAGTAATTCCCTCCCTCACATTTTCATTTTCAGTTACATAAAAGACCGAAATTCTATTTTCGGCAAAACTAGGTGACTGAGTACTGCAAAAGTGCTTTCTTCCCGCTTCTGTTGAGAAGAATCCATCCTGAGATATCGAGGGCTGGTGGCTGGTAAAGTTGAGATAGTTTTCAGTTATAAGGGGTTCGTTATCATGAATTTCAGCTGTATGTAGCACATTTGTACATGCCTGTATAGCTAGCTTTGCTGTTTGCTCTTATAACAAGCTTTCCACCATTATCTCTTCTTTTTCTGACGTGAGTGGTGGGTGTGTTTAACTTTTCTAAAATGTAATATCTTAGTGAATGCTTTCGATGGATGTGTAGGGCATAATGAGTCCCTTTGGGTATTGACATAGACTGCACACTTATAATAGATATTTGGCAACAGACACTCTTCAATCAATAATTGTGTAAGTCTGACTGATTATTCATACAAAATTGAAGAAAGATAAAGGTTCTCAATTTAAACCAAAATCCTCGTTGGATCGAGGCATTTGCATACCACAAAAAGGATACAAAATAAATAAATAAAAAATTACTGTACTCTAGCATGGCCGAAAAGAAAAAAGTAAAGAAGCCACGCGGAGATTTAGATTATAATCGCGTTAGTCCCAGCTTTTCGATGTGACTAAAGAAGTTGTGGGGCATGATAATGCCATTGCTATGCCACGACGAGGTCAAAAATTGCAGAGGAAGAGCAAAACCAGGTGGCAACAGTCCAAATCAAACCCAGCTGTAAGCTTCACATGCACGGTCCATTCATAAATGACAAACCAAGTGACACACAATTTACTAATGATAGTAATTTCTTGGGAAATTCTCTCTCTGGTCTCTGCCTCATTTGAACCAAGAACGCGGGCATGTGGGGGAGAGAGAATACTATATATAAATAGGAAAGAAGACAAAGGAGGAGAAACAGGGGAGAAACACAAACCGTTTGTAGAGATGGGAAGGGGGGAAGCGAGAGAGGAGAAGGGTAAGGAAGGTGTAATGGCCACGGATTTTTTCTGGTCATATACGGATGAGCCTCATGCTACAAGAAGGCGACAGATCCTCTCTCGGTACCCTCAAATTAAAGAGCTTTTTGGTCCTGATCCATGGGCTTTTGCGAAGGTCTTTCTTTTATCATTCTTGTTATTTATATATTTACTTATCAATGAAGCTATATTACTTGTTTGGTTTGCAGTTTTTTTTTTCATTCATTGTTTGATTGGACTTTTAGGTCTGAAATAATAATGTGGGTGGATTATTAGGAGTTTGATTGAGTTTTTCTTTTGGGGTGTTTGTAATCGTTCCATTGGATGTCAGCTAAATGAGATTCTGGGTGATGTTCTTTATATTATTAAACGCATTGCATTGATCGAAATTTGGCCATTGTTCCAGCAGAACAAAGCAAAAAATGCTTCTTCTTGTGGGGTTTGTCTGGTCTATGTGTAGTCAATGTAAATTATTAATTTTGCGAACTTCCTACGATGGATGTCTACCTGTTTCAGCAGATTTGTTCCTAATAGATCTCATTGGGATTAAATTCCTTATTGTGTCCAAATCCCATTCAAGTGATTTTGCCGATGTAGAACTCCCTTAGGTAGCTTCATACCTCCACATGGTTAAATTTTGGAGTAAAAATTGTGGTTGATTGTATGTATTGGATTTATTTTGTCCGCCATCTATCACTGCAAGTTTTGTAAGAATTTTAGATAATATTATCATTCATTGGCTATAGTTGGTTTATAATTATATTCATGTGCTAAGTATTGTCGTGCTGTAGGTTGCTGTGGTTGTTCTGCTTCAGCTCTGGACTGCTACTTTGCTCTGCAATGCAGGCTGGCTGAAGATGTTGGCCATAGCCTACTTCTTTGGCTCTTTTCTCAATCACAATCTCTTCTTAGCAATTCATGAGCTCAGCCACAATCTCGCTTTCTCCACTCCAGTCTACAATCGTTGGCTTGGAATTTTTGCTAACCTTCCTATTGGAGTGCCCATGTCTGTAACTTTCCAGAAGTATCACCTTGAGCACCATCGCTTTCAAGGAGTTGATGGTATTGATATGGACATTCCAAGCCTCGCTGAAACCCACGTAGTGACAAATGTTGTTGCAAAATCTATATGGGTCATCTTCCAACTCTTCTTCTATGCTTTCCGACCTCTATTTCTCAAACCAAAGCCCCCTGGTTATTGGGAGTTCATTAACTTTGCTGTTCAGATAGGTCTTGATGTAATCATGGTTTACTTTTGGGGCTGGAAATCTCTTGCTTATTTGATCCTTTCCACATTTGTTGGGGGTGGAATGCACCCAATGGCTGGTCACTTCCTCTCAGAACACTATGTCTTCAAGCCCGACCAAGAGACATATTCTTACTATGGCCCCCTGAATCTTCTAACATGGCATGTAGGATACCACAATGAGCACCATGATTTCCCAAGAATTCCTGGATACAAGCTCCACAAGGTGAGAGAGATTGCACCAGAGTATTATGAGGGTTTAGCATCATACAAATCTTGGAGCCAGGTCATATATATGTATATTATGGATCGGACTGTTGGTCCCTTTAGCCGCATGAAGAGAAAGGCTTCAGCTACAAAGAAATCTCAATAGGTGCTCCAATCTGTACTTTTCATTGTTTTCTTTTTCCTCCATCGTTAGATCAAAAAGAGTTATTGCAATTTTTTTTTTTGGCTATTATTTGTAACATTCTTGAGGAATTAGAATTTTATGCTAAAGGGAATGAATCAGCTTTTCATTAATTTTACAAAGTTCTTTGCGGTTGTCATGTAGCAGCATTGTGGACTGCATGCACTTTCACCCAGGATTTTATATTTCCAATCTTCGTTGTTTCTAATTCTTGAGTTAGTGCATGGAATACATATATAATTTTCCCTTTGTGCATCAAATCTCATAGTTACAGATCCTGTGAAGGAAATTGTGATTTAGTAGTTTCCAATTCTGAGTTCCATGGTGACAAGCAGAATTGGTATTAAAATGTTGAGAGCTTGGTATTCCATTCCTCTTATTACTCCTGATGAAGTTTGCTTGTGCTCAAGTGTTGTTCTTTGTCTCAACCTTGTGGAAAATAGATTTGATGATATTGGAACAAACCAATTTTTAGATTGTAAATGCCAGAAGTGTAAGTTTGATCACTGAAATACTAGAATTTTGAAGGAAACTGCAGTTGCCAAAATAGATGAGCCAAACTATAACTATTAGCTTCTGTTTAAATCATAGTGCTGCAGCTCTAATCAACCATAACTCACTATCCACCTTTCTACAATGAAACTCTAAACTCAAATCCATGTTGCGGTGAGGCTGTTCTATCATGGTTGCATCTCTCACATGCCCTTGTCTGGAAAAATTTGATGCTATTTTGCTTCATTTGTTTGTCTGCAAATGAATAAGCATGTCAATGATTCAGAAAATACAAAAGATAGATATCAGAATCAACCCAAGAAGCCGAAAGAAAAAAACTGGTGAAGTTTGAAATGAATCTTTACATTCCATGTATATGTAGGCGGTTTGACAGAGTCATTTTTTGCAGCAAAGTGTGGATTGACATATGCTGGCGCCTGAGCTTGGTGGTTGATGAGAGGAAGCCTGGCTGGAGCAAACTCATCATCACTGTCATAGTTGTGGCGCCTAAGAGCTCTCAGAGACATCGCTAATAAAGCAGAAGAACCCTGCAGTTGACAGACAAACATTCTTTCAAAGCCTTGGAAAATGACTGAGCAGCAGAGTTTAATCTGGTTTGAATTTAAAAAAGTTTCCAGAGCAAAGATGAAAGGAAGACAAACTGCTTATTTAAAAATCAGGTCTAAAATTTAGTAAGTTTTTTATGTATAAGATCACAGTTCTAATTAGGTAAACGCAGAACCCTATAATTAAAAGGCAACATGCACAAACCAAAAGCAAGTTTATAATTTGCAGTTCAAAGTTACAGATCTGCTTAAGTTTTTATATCTCAAGATTGGTCATGTCAGTACTGTAACTGTGTATCATAATATTGACTGCTAGTACACTGAGAGAGTGCGGAACATTCTTTTGGTACACAAATCAGAGTGTAACACAGCACAAATAAATTACCTGTGCTAGGATGATCCAAATTCCTATCCATTTGAAGATATCAAAGTTAGACTTTACAAATTCCTTGAAATCATGGAACCTCCCTGTTGGATCCTCGGGTAAATCCTGACAGTGCATCATATGCAGCAAGTTAATGACATGAAAAAGAAAGGATTTCTGAAGAAGAAACGTATGTGTACCTTTTCCCAGTCAGAGTTTAGCAGAATATCTGCAGCCATCGCAGTCTCCAGCAGAAGCAGCAAACAGATAACCACCGTATACTTTGTTCATTAAAGATCAACAAATACTTGGAACATAAACTTGAGGGTACGAATGCTAAGTACATCATTTGGATTGCATAAGAATGTGTTGAAAGTGCAATGATTGTTAAATAACAGTGCTAGAAGTAAAATGAGAAAGGATACACATGAAAGGCAAAACCCATTAGTACTAGATGCAGCAATATGACCCAGGCATGTTACAAGGCAAAAGGAGACACCAGTGCCTAGGAAACTGTATATAAACCTGCAATAATATTTTGACCAATCAACAGAAAATAACTGAGATTAGAAATCATGAGTAGATTTTACATATGAATTTTAGTATCTCCAATGGAAAAAAAAAAAAATGGGAACTCTAAGCTTACCATGCAGCTGTCGAACTAAAATCATCAAATGATTTTCCTTCCATGTCTCTCTGCCAAACTCTGATCATCCAAAACCCGTATAGGATCATGGCAATACCAACCATTCCCATTACCAGATTCACAGCTTTCAGGAATGATTGCAAACAAGTTATGGCCATTCTTGCCATTGTTTACAACTCACAGCTGATACAGAAGTGAGAAGCTGGCCTTCTCTCTGTGTTTGTTCTCTTTTTCAAGGCTCAAATGTAAGCAAAATTTGAAAATGCCCAACTTCATGTCATGTATGGATTTACAGAGTTTAGAATAAATACAAAAGTTATGATTTAAGTGCTGTAAATGAAATTATAAAAAAGCAATTGAACCAAGCTGATTCAACTTACAGGGTTGCCTTGAGTTTACATGAAACAAAATTACAGAGGTAAAACACTGTGGTCTTGTCTTAACCTTTTCTTTTGCCATGTTCTTAGAAAAGTTGTGGGGTTATTTGGAGCCAAGACAGAAGAACGTGATCAGATTTCGATTATGATTGGCAGCCAAGGAAATTTCTTGGAAACTATCTGTGTTTTCTTATTGTTTGGCTTGGCATTCTTTCCATGCTGGCAAACAGTTACAGCGAAGCAGAGGCCTCATCTTGTTTGTCTTGGGGTACAAAAATTGTTGATGGATATAAGTGTTTAATTATTTACAAATTTATAATCAAATAAAATTGTAACAAAAATAACACGACCTGTTGCTGTGGTGTAGTGGTTATCACGTTAGTCTTACACACTAAAGGTCCCCAGTTCGATCCTGGGCAGCAACAACTTGTTTTTTCTTTAATAGAATATTTCTTCCCATGGAGATGATAATTAAAATAATTTATTTTTATTAAATAATTTTAAAAATAAAGTATACTAAACAAATACTTTTTTTTTTTTAAATTAGGCAACTAATATTAAATATATTTGATCAATTTTAAACATTTTGAATATTGAATCCGTTGTTGAGGCACATTTCACTCTCTCTCTCTCTCTCTCTCTCTCTTAATTATTGTTATTTTTTAAATGTAGTAATTTCTTGAATACTAATTTATCAAGTAAAATTTTACATTAGCTCCGTTGACTTGTTTGATCATTAGTTGGTATTACTAAATTTTAGAACAATTATTATACTTTCCTATAATGTCAAAAAGGCAAATCTGCCCCTCAAATTACAATGATTTTTTTTAATTAAAATAAAATTAAAAAAACTAATATTAATATATTTTAAATCATTTTTATTTTGACTAAATTATAAGAAACACAAAACTTACTCTCACTTTCTTTCATTTTTGGTAGAATCTTTTGCAATAATACATTGTTGTGTTGTTCGATACTTGGGGGGTGGGTCGGTTTACTTGTTTTGATCCCGAAGGAAGTCTCGCATATGCATGTGAATTTCTGCCTTGACGACCAGACGCATTTTCTTTGGATCCTCCCAGAGCAAACCACTTCTATCTCTTGCATAGTCACAAGCGGCCTCAAACACATCCTGCCAGATTAATGACATTACTTGTAATGTAATCACTGAAGTATGTGTGTGTATATATATGTCAAGAAATCTGACAGAAATCAATGGAACTTGGATGCTCATGATTTACCCGGGAGGGGAACTCGTCGTAATAATAACCAGGGTTCATCTCGACCCTATTCAGATCTGATTCCCATAATCTTATCTGTCACAAAAACAAGCACGTTTTAAAAAAATTGAAAAATAAATAATTAATCAAGAAATTAGCCTATTGAAAGAGCATAGCTGATTTCAATTTTCATGGAAGTTCAGGAACCATTGAGCAAAACCATAGCCACGATGTTTAAGTTGACTATATATCTTAATGTATTGAAGAAGAATTATCACCTGATCACAGACATTTTCAGGTACGGATGGTATTCTTTCAGCAACCCGTGGATGTGCATTCTGCTGAAGAAAAGAAATTATCTGCATATGGAGGAGTCAAGGAGTTAGATGAGGAATAATGGAAGCAAAAGTCATTGAAAAAGGATAAAACTAGACACATGTTGGCTATAAGAATTTTCAGAAACGGTATGAAAGCTCGACAACAAGGCTTTATCACCCAGAAGAAACTCCATTAATGTAAAATGTATATGGAGACGAGGGTAACTGGGGCCCAGGATCCCAGAAAAGGTGTGGATGGGGGCAAATGACTAAGACAGTGTTGGAAGTTATTTGTAGGCTAACGGAACAAGTTGGTCATTCTTAGATGGAAAACAGATCACAAAATTAACCAAATATCAATATTTACCTGCTCTGCTGTAATGCCATTTTCAAAAGCGTTATACAAGCTTTCTTTGGTTATGGCTCCCACTATAAGGTTAGGGAGTTGATACTCTATCCTGCATGCATAAGCACAACATTAAAAAAAGTTCCTCATCAATATGATTGCAAAAGGATACTCAATTACTTAATGTGCTTTGGAGTTTTAAACCTCATTTTCTCCTCCTTTTTTTGAATAAAAATTGATGAAAAGGAGAGGACAACAATTTATCAAACATATGGCCGGATTACCTTGAGAAAAGACGCAAAATTTCACAGTGTAGCTTAGACGTTGAATAAGCATACATCCTGAAGTTTGTTTCTACTACAACAAATCCCTGAAAGCAAAGAGAATGTAAAATGAGGTATGCAACTGAAGAATGTAACAAGATGAGATCTCATTTTGGTTTCAGGCGATAAATAATCTTGACAAGATTGGCAAAGCAGATTTGCAACAAATAAAAATATTAATGCAGTTCACGAATAACACAATGGTAACTTTTGACACTTCAATGACCAGCATTATTAGCACATTAATTAGTAATTGAGATTACAATTACTCCATTTGTTTTTTTTTATTTTAATTTCTTTATTCAGAGCTAGGCAATGATTTCTCAAGCCGCATACCTCTTTCCGTGATGATGAATCAGTCAAGCTCACTGAAAGGTTGGTAGCTAATTTAGTAGGTATAAACCAACTCTCTTTCCTGCCCTAAATTGTCATGAAAATCACGAGAACTTTCATTAAGTAATATTTAAATTTATTAATACAGATAATTGGTATTTAATTCACCACAGACTAGTACAACCTGCTGAAGTTTGACCAATCCCAAGTCTGCAAAGTCCTTGATCATACTTTTTTGTAAGTCATTCAGTGTATTTATATTATATGCCTATAAAAGGAAAAAGCAAATGTGAGATCTCAAACTACTTTTGAGAATTTTTTGAGAGAAACAGTTTAAGGTCCTCAAGATAGTGAAGCAAAAGGCAATACTAAGAAAGACAAGCAGTTTACAAAAATGAACAAGAGAATACATAACAGTATTTAGTGGAACAAGAAATCAAACAAACTTTTGATTTCTGACAGAATAAGTATTAGCCAAACAGGATAACTACTAAGATTGTACACATTTCTTGAATAAATGGAATAATTGAACAGAATGGGTGCATATATAGAAGATATATATTCTACCTGACCAGCCACATGAAAACTAAGCTCTAGAAGAAAAGAAATCAGATTGGCTTGATTTACACCTCGTTCCTGCAAGAAAATGAGAAAAGCTAAATATATAACTGATCATATACCACAGACAACAAGTCCAAAGTCATGCTCTCCCACAAATAATTAAAGCACCAGTGCATTTTTACCAATAATAATAAAGTTGAACAAAATTCTAAGAATCTCAGAAGATATACCTGAGAATTGGAGATATATTCTCTGACAATGTACCAGAGCTGCGCATTAGTATCCATCAGCTGTAAATATAAACATATCAAAAATAAGTTCCACCAACCGCTCACTGTAGGAAATCCAAAATCTCTGTTATGAGCATACCAAAAATTGAAAACCACCCTCAGTTAACCTTGAGGCCTCTTTATCCCTGCAAATAAGACACATGAACAACATGATACCAGATGCAAGAAGCCAGGTCCTGAATAATTAATTGCAAGAAGATAACAAATTTACCTTTGAGTCAACAGACCTCGCTGAAAAACCTTCATCATGGAAGAGCTGAAATTTGTTGCCTTTTCAGCTTGGGCTGAACTAATAAGTTGCAGCAGGAAACACTGGTTTAACAAGATAGCAAGATATAAGCCAGTAGCTAAAATAATAACGAATAAGTAATAACGCAGTTCAGAAATTAATTATGTCATTGCATATTAAAGAGGTTAGCATGACTGGAATGAAAAACCTACAAAGAAGCACAGAATATGTATAAAGTTCACACCTCCCATTGTCCGAGGGCATAGGCCTCAAGTTCCTCCAAGCTTGGGAGCCTCACAGTAATACCAGAAGGCATTGGTTCCCTTGGCAAAGCTCCACTGCAAGTTCAAATTCATTGATTTAATATATAGAACAAGATAGAAGACATTTTATAAACAAACGTGGGAAGCAACTGCAACAGCCAAAGCAATCTCATGTCATAAATCAACTACCGATGAGGGAGGAAAATGATGTGGTACAAGTGGAAAAGAAGGGAATCGTAGCCACCTAATTGGTCTGATCTTCAAGTTTATGATAATGACACGAAATTCTGTCAGCTTGAAAATTTCAAAGATACAATCAATCAATGAATTAAGATCATAAAACCACTTCATTGTATGATCCTATAGATTACATGAAGAACACAAGAATTATCCAAATCTCCTAGCACTGTTTTGACACTGCAAACCTTGCCACCACCAAAGAAAAAGAAATGCATCCAATCAAACAACTAAAACTCACCCATATATCAAATGCTTCCGGAGGTTAGTCTGGAATGTCAAATTTAATCTGTAAGTGGTTTCCTTTTTCCTGCCAATAAAAAGTAAAGAACTTCAGCATATAGCAGACTGCACGGTATTAAATTCAAAACCATTGAAAGAAAGAGTGCATGCATTGACATTATCATTACAGTGTGTTGCCCTGCATATTAAACCAGGTGTACACATTTATGTGTGAAATGGTCCACAAAGGAAACCCAACTCCTTCGTGAGCTTTCTATTTGACATCCTAACAGAGAATCATGATGACAAATCAAAAGGGTCGGAGAAATCAATCCAAGTTAATTAAGCCTAATAACATATCATATAGGCTCCTTTGGTGTTCCCAAAAGTGAGAGTTGATAGGCAAAATGCTTGTAGTAGCTTGAATTTTTCAAGCGATTTGGTCTTCATTCATTTTCTAGCTGTCAATATTGTAAAAGAAAGTTGTGAATATGTCAGTGAAGTTGCATACTTTTCCTCCAAAAGTATTCTCAACTGAACCAACCGATCGATGGCAACTCTGTGCTTAGTAAAGCCATCTGGAAGCACCCACTCCTCCATCGTCTTTGCTGGAACTGAACCATCAATGTACAACATTTGCAATACATACTTCTTCGCTAGAGGTGGTAGTGACCTGAGAACGAAAAGAAATAACTGCCACCATTAGTGATATAATATAACTCTAAAAACAAAATGTCAGGCAAATTATTCATAAAACCTGACAAACTGAAGTCTTGATTACAGGTACGTTAATCTATAATTACCACGAAAATTTGCAAACCTAGACACTCAAAAATTTCAACTTTATATCTTCATTATTTTTCAGTTTTCCCCCACTAACATGGAATAAATACAAACGCAAGCATTCTATATAAACACAACGTTTTCAATTCTCAGTTTTCTTTTTGCAAATTTTGATTCAACAGGCTGTTGTCCCAACTAATAATCTTGGAACAGTTAACACACAATTACTTATCATAATTAACTCGACATATACTAAAACCACAAAAATTAAATGATCAATTAAAAAAAAATGATGAATGTATTACCTGAGAATGGCTTCACAAATGAATGGATTCTCATAGAGCCTATCGAGGTCCCTGGCCGTCAATGACGCAACCATGTCCATGAAATTTTTCGCTATGATCTTCACCTGCGGCATTGTTACTGTGAAATTACTATTTTGTTCGGAGGTAATAGTTTTAGGGCTCTGCAAGTGGCGTATTGATTCACCGAATTCGACTATAAATTCCTAATTCCTTTTTTTTTTCTTTTTTTCTCTTTCTCAGCTCTTATTCTTGGCGCTCTCCAAGTCTAGTCAGTGCAAGAGTAAACAGCAGAATGAATGCGAACAACAATAACAGTAAGAGCAAATATCCCTGCAGATGCTTCAAATTTGCAATAAGCCTGGTTTTCTTCACGCCAAAATATGACTCCCAAAAGCCCTAAATCCTGCTATCACGAACACCAACAGTAAACCTTCAAATCTTCAAAATTAGTAGAGGATGTTGAAATCGATCAAGGATTATGACATGATTGCCAAGCTTGTACATTCAAGGGGATTAAATAGCCATCCCCAAGTACAGAGAGGCAAGTTAAAAGGTTTGGCAAACTGGTATTAGACGAATACATTTTTAATTATTAAAATTAAATTTAATTTATGTAAATAAAAATTTATATAAAAAAATTAAAATTTTTAATCTCAATTTATATATATAATTTTATTTATATAAATAAATATAATAAAATTATATTAAATTGTACAAATCAAATAAGTATATAAAATTATAAAGTAACATCAAATTTTTTTTACAATAATTATTATATTCTGTAAAATAAATAATAAAAATAAATAAATAATTTAATTATAATAAAATATTAATTTATATTTATATTTTTTTTATTGAAATAAAATGTGGGCTATTTTCATCGTTTTTTTATTGAAATATCAAGCCTGATTATTACAACAATTTCAATAATGCTATTACTTTTTTTTATCGGCATTAAATTTAAAGTGTATAGGGAAAAAATTTGGACTTCTTCGTACGATGCGTGATGTTTTGGATACACTAATTTTAATAAAATTTATTTATTTTTTATTAATAATTCAGTTTAAAAATCGCTGGAGATCAATATCAATCGTAACCCAAATCAACAGAGAATCCTAATCCGTACCTAATACATGGTTCTGAAATGATCTTACTCATGCGGTGCTTTTGTTGTACAGGCTGAAAGGAAAACGCAGGAATAGAATTGATTCAGGATTCAAGGAACTGAAAGAAAATATCCAAAATCTATTAGAAGAAATTCTTCAGCTTTTTGTAAAATTCAAATCTTCTAAATTGTCAATCACATCAATTCCATCAGTGTACCGTATTAAATTTACATATCCAAGGTATTATACAACGGGAAAGCCTTGTTATAAATATCTGGGAAAGCAGATGTTAGGTGACATGAAAGTTTATAGAACCCCAGCAGGGAAAAAAAAAAAAAGAAATTAAGCAAAATTAGTTTCAGCCCCTAAGACTCTGCTGATATTTATCAGGATGCTAGCAGCATTAATAACCTTCCTGCATATTGGTTAGCTAACAAAATTTTTAGGGTACAATTTTTTTTCCTAAAATTGCATTCTCTCTTGACTATGCTGAAGTGCCGGGCAGGTCTTGAATAGGTTCACTGGGTTTGAAATGTGGTGGGGGCAGCTTCACAACAGGGGGTGGTGGAGGTGGCCTGTTTGGTTGAACTTTATCAACTTTCTGTGTGTCAATGTCAAACTGCAATATTTGCATTACTGAATTAACGTGACATGGAAAACAACACAAGTTCCAGGACCTTAATCTGTGACAACAAACTAACCTTGTAACCACAGCCAGTTACACAAGCATGGAAACATTCCTGTATACGTAAATGGATCAAGGATCAACCAAACAATAAAGTTAATAAATTGGACTAAATCATATGCTTTCCTTCCGCATTATTCATTCCATGCAAGTAAGAAACTGTAATAATGAACAAGAATGAGTCGCACCAATGTATCCAGATGCATTGTTAACACAGTAATCGGTAACATATTTACTACAGGACAAAAAATTCTCATAGCTATTTTACATAATTTCCTTCTTTTTCCAGAGTAAATTCAAGTATATTACATCTTTATTGAAAGACATTAAATACAAAATAAACGCTAGTTTCCTGACAGCCCAATCCAAGGCACTATATCAGACTCTTGGATTATCCTTTAGACCCAGAGTTAATGTATATTCTGATTTACCAACTAAAAACAACCTTTTATGCTAACGAGGAATTGAATGATGGAGTGCACCTAGGAGTTCCATGCTTCAGATTATACAATAAGCATTATTGCGATTAAATATGCATGACCTTTCATTTTCAGCAGTTCATCTACAATGTCCCCCATTACTATTACCCAGCTCTCCCGATCTCATTACTTCCTAGAGCAACTCAATTAACTTCAAAATATAAATTTCATCCAAAATGTAAGGTCATTCATTGTTTGCATTCATTATTAGGATGTTTATGTTTCCATCACATTAAGCTCACAAATCGAACATACTAAATTCAACAATCACTGTAATGCATAGAAGTTTGAAAACGACTGCTAGATAAAATACCTCAGAGTAACCAGCAGCTCCGGGAGAACGATCAATGTAAGCACTCCATTGGTGGTCCTTTAGTACGGGATCCTTATAGCATATCTCATTGCACTCCGCTAAGCCTAGAGATCAAGTAATCTGAACAAATGAATCTCAGAATGAACTAGAAAATGATGTACTAGAATTATAAAGAAAAATCCTCACACCAATGATTTCTTCACATACCGAGTTTCAAACTGAGAAGATTACTAAACGCATGCAAATTGCCAAGCCATGAACCATGAGCATGCTTTTTACTCCTAACAGTGTTTTTCCTCTAAAAACAGGCATAATATAACCAGAGCCTCCAAATCCTTAATTAAAATCAAGCTATCAAAGCTGATGAATTGGAAGCTTTGAAACAATTTGAATGGTCACTAGGTTCAAATGCACAGTCAAATGCATAATATCTATCCTAAATTCCATGCTAGATAAAAATTAATCTTCATTTGAAATAGTAATATACGCTAAAATATAGAACAAAGAAGAGAAATGCTTACATTCTTCCCATGTCTCCCCATCAGCATCACAACCCTTTTTGCAAAATACTCTCCCTACATAAAACCGTGCAAGTTATTAAAGTGGCGCAATAAACCTTTAGATTAGACGCAATCAAAACCAATCACGAACTGCACTATTCGAAATCAACACGACTAATCACTTGATAACATCTGTTTGTAATCACTTGTAACGTCTGTTTGAAACCATTTGAAGACTGAATAAATGTTTCTCAATCACAAGAAACAATCAGATAGGTCCATCTTCTCATGCCAGCCGTCAAGCAACAAATGCATATTCGTCACATTATATGTTATGCATATCAGTCACCCCTAACCAGGCAAGGCCGTATTACAAGAACTAAACGATAGACATGGCTATTATATTAGCTGGTAATGCAAATAACACGGAAGAATGCCCAATACAGTGACAACAATGTGAGAAACAGGGAAATTTGACAAACTTATGTCATAAAATTCCGTACACAAATTGTTCCTATAAGATCCTCGAACATAGAGCCATAATAAAATGAAGCAACAAGCAGAAGCAAACTCAATATGAATTAAATCAACAATAAATTCATGAAATAACAGTTCTAATAAGCTTAAATTAGACGATTAAAACGTGGCAATGAACTCTCAAAAATAAAAAACAATGGGTTCAAACTGAAATAAATGCTACAGGGAATTTGCATGAGAGCTGCGTATTTGTGGGTGCATTGATTTCCGCAAGGAGACGCCCATTGTTGCGGAATCATCTGATTCATTTCTCTCTGGTCGTCGCTGGTCGCGGTTTCTCTGACAAATAAGGAGGGGGGGATTGGAACGGCAACGAGAAGGTTGGTTCGTATAGGGATATTTTGGTCATTTTCTGTACATTGTCATGGGTTGTTTACCGCCCACCTTGATTCGGGTCGGACCATTCTTGAGAGCCCGTTTGTGGTCTTTTCAAAACGGGTTCAATAATATTTTAGAATAATAAAATTATTTTATTTATTTATTTATTTTATAAAATTTATTCTATAGAACGAGAATCACATGTGTTCTACAAACTTAATTTTAATAATAAAAAAATAATTTATATAAACAAATATTAATCATTTTTTAGATATTTTTAAATTAAAATTAAACTCAAATTCAACTAGCATACATGAAAAAAGAAAATGAGTTATATAATAACTTACATAAAATAAGTAAAATACTTTATCTATCATATTTTTATTGTATAAATAAAAATTTATAAAAATAAAATATGCGTAGAAAATATATAATAATAATCTAATTTTATCGATTCAGTTTGTATTAAAAAAAAAATTTATATTTTAATATTATTTTTAAAAATAATAATATTATTTTTTTATTAATATTTTTGCATTAATATTTCACGAAAAAAAATTTTAATTTACATTTCAACTTCAATATCTTATATAATATAAAAATTAATTTGTCACTTCACATATTAATTTGAATTAATTTTATAAATTGAGTTTACGAGCACTTAGAGATCAGGCTAACCCATGTCGACAAAAAAAAAAAAAAAGAGAAAAAAAAAAGAAAAAAGGGATCAGGATCAGTACAGATCATAGGTCCAGGTCATGTTATTACATCAACTCGTGTAGCTTCTTGTTCAACCTGTGACTTCCACACAAATAATTCAAACTAATGACGTGGAAATTAACTTTTCTTAGTGGTGACTGATAATGTTTTCGGATTATGATTACGTGTCAATCTATGATTGGTGGACTCAAACGAATCGGAACGAATCTTCTCCATTATTCCATCAATAGGTATCTTAGTCCCGCACGGAGTAAACAAGGAGGCAAGCACACGACGCAACGAGAACCGAATAGATTCTCAATTTGTCCGAAACGCGATCCGACAGTGATCCCATTCTCCAACTGCTGCAAGTGGGGCATTGATTATTTTAATCACGCGTTAGGAAAAGAAAATTTGGCACTCAGAAGTCAAAGATTCCAATCACTTGGTTGTTTGTTTCTCTGTTTGTTTGGTCATGATTCATGAAGCCGACGTGGGGCATTGTGGACCAATCAGATTGCTCCGTTTTCCTCGTACCAAGGGAGAACAGTAACGCACCAGAGAATACGCAGAGGACGAAAAGAAAGGAAAGGAAAGGAAAAGAAAAGCAGAGAGATGGAGATACTACAGTGGAGGATTTTGCCTATGTTGACACTATTGGCGGCTTTTCTTTTCTTGCTTTTCTTTAGGGATCCTAATCCTTCCCAGGTTTGGATTTTCGTGCATGTTTGTACTTTTGCATGCATGTTTTTGTTCTATTTCTGGGATGTTCTGTTTGTTTGACGCGAAAAAAGAGGGGACAAGTCTGGGAAACGAAAATAGGAATGATTTTATAAGAGTATGGGACTGACTCTAGCTTGTTTTGGATTGTTTTTGGATGCTGATGAAGTTTTGAAATTGTTTTTGCCTTTCGTGCTGTAGTCTTTGTTTTTGAACATACACAACAATTTTTTGTGAACTCGAACCGATACTTTGAACTGATATTTGGATGATTTTTTCAAAAAAAAAAAAATCAGATTTCAATTTGCTGTCACTTTCCCACTATATTTCTTGGCAACCAAACAGAATATTAGTGGCGTCTCTGCTTTTGACTCTGTAAAAAAAATCATGCTTCTGTTTCTTTTTTCCTTTCTATTATACAGAGTTACTTTTCACAGTCAAAATTTTGATTTCAGAAACTTTGCGATGATCATTTCTTTGTAAATTTCTTCATTGCTTGTTGATTTTTATGTTGCAGACGTATCACAGTGATTGCAGTCTTCTTCCTCACAATCATTACTGGTTAACCAGCAAGCGAATCGTGACACCACAAGGGGTTATTTCTGGTGCAGGTATATTTTCTTTTTAACTATGATTTTTTTTTTAAAAATTTCGATTTCTAATTTTATTGTTCATCAAAGAAAATCAGCCCTGTGTTTGTGAAATCAATCACGGTTAGAAATAGAATGATTACTGCATTTAGTCTACTCTATGTTTCCTTGGCACCATCTAATCAGTTGATATTCTGTTTCAAATGAGTAAATGAGCAGTTGAGGTAAAGGGGGGGAATATCATATCCATTGTTAAGGAACGAGATTGGCAGCAGAATTCCAAAACAGGACAAGTAATTGATTATGGAGAGGCAGTAATCATGCCTGGTTTGATTGATGCGTAAGATATGGAAACAGTATTCTTCATTAACTAAGAACTAAACATTCTGATATGGCGATCTTCCCTGTCGCTGAATAGTTGCTTTCATTTCAAGCCACCTCTGATGATTTCCATGGCAGGCATGCACATCTAGATGATCCAGGAAGAGTTGAGTGGGAAGGATTTCCTTCAGGGACGAAAGCAGCTGCTGCAGGTATGATTTTCGTCCTGTGTAATGGGCACAGAATGTATATTTGCCAAGATTATATGCTCTAAGTTACGGTGTTAATATGTTTCTACAGGTGGTATAACGACGTTAATTGACATGCCCCTCAATAGTGACCCTTCAACCATTTCAACAGAAACTCTGAAACTCAAGGTATAAATGATTAACAGATAAACGCTCTGTTTTAATCAAGTAATGGTTGCACTTCTAATCAATAATCTTGCACTTAAAGGAAGCTCTGTCTTGATTTTCTGATATTTTAACAATAGTAGATATGTATGACTGACTACTGGTCTTTCTCATAATGCATCAAACGTCATGTTTTTATAGCTTGAAGCTGCTGAGAAGAGAATCTATGTTGATGTTGGTATGCTCTTGACACTGATTCTGTATCAAACTTGTTTATCAAGAAACTTCTGAGTATTAAAAATGCTGTATATGAACAGGATTTTGGGGAGGTCTAGTTCCTGAAAATGCATTCAATGCAAGTGCTCTAGAAGCTCTCCTGAATGCAGGAGCTCTGGGATTGAAGGTAACCATCTGAGCAGTGACTTTTAGTCAAGGATGTTTTGCCGCTTCAACTCCTTGTATATGTACTCCCTCTTTATGTCATTTGCTCAATCAGTTTACCATGGAGAGTTTTGCACTATTGTCTTTTTAAGCAGAAAGGCAACTGGATTGATGGTCTTATACTAATCTAATTGTTTAATATAAATTATCACTGACAAGTTTTCTCCTTTCATTTTTCAGTCTTTTATGTGTCCTTCTGGGATCAACGACTTCCCTATGACAAATGCCAGTCATATTAAGGTTGGTTCATTGGAGCTTAATTCCAACTTTACATGATGAGAACATCAGACAGCTAACCTTCTTAGTGAACGCAATAACAATTTGTACTGTTAATGGTTGATTTAAATTTTGCTTCTCTAGGAAGGACTATCTGTATTGGCAAGATACAAAAGACCTTTACTTGTACATGCTGAGATTGAACTAGATTCCGGGAGGCAGATAGAACTTGAAGATGATAGACTTGACAGTCGATCTTATTCCACCTATCTGAAGACTAGGCCACCTTCATGGTAAGATTACTTTCACGTCTTAGCTAAAATACTTATCACTCATCTACACATTTTTCATGTATTGCGTAATCGATGCTTCTTCGATCCCCAAATAGGGAGGAGGCAGCCATCAGAGAACTCTTGACAGTAGCAAAGGACACAAGGATTGGTGGGCCTGCAGAGGGAGCTCATGTTCACATTGTTCACCTATCTGATGCTAGCTCTTCATTAGATCTGATAAAGGTATATGATAAAGTCTATTATAATGTGTACAAATAAAGTAACGATGACAGAATGAAATCATCTTACGGTTTTTTTGCTGATTCCATGCTCACACAGGAAGCTAAAACTAGCGGTGACAGCATAACTGTTGAGACATGCCCCCATTACTT
Source organism: Swietenia macrophylla (assembly GCA_032401905.1). Classification (NCBI taxonomy): domain Eukaryota; kingdom Viridiplantae; phylum Streptophyta; class Magnoliopsida; order Sapindales; family Meliaceae; genus Swietenia; species Swietenia macrophylla. The sequence continues at coordinate 3,847,927 of CP135572.1, forward strand.
AGCTTTCTCAGCAGAGGACATTAGGGATGGCGATACTCGTTTTAAGTGTGCCCCACCCATACGCGACGCAGCGAACAAAGAGAAGTTATGGGAGGCTCTGATGGTACTTAGACATTCCTGGATGCACTTATATATTCATGGTTACTCTTTATTGTTAGATTGATTTTCGCTTGATTATAATTTTCTGATTTTTGCTCGATTGTAATTTTCTTCCAGGGAGATCACATTGATATGCTGAGTTCTGATCATTCACCAACCACACCAGAGCGTAAACTCCTGGATGAAGGCGACTTTTTGAAGGCTTGGGGTGGCATATCATCTTTACAGGTTGGATTTTTAACATTGAGAAGTGAAAATTAGCTCATGTAACCATTTACTTTCCTTTCAGGACTGATGTTTTGCTTCCATCTTATCAATTATCTGCAGTTTGTTCTTCCTGTTACTTGGTCTTACGGGCGAAAATATGGAGTAACTTTAGAACAGTTAGCTTCATGGTGGAGTGAAAGGCCTGCCAAGCTCGCTGGACAAGCTTCAAAGGTGCACATTGACATTAATGAATGTATTACAATAAGGAAGTTCTGCATAATAGAAACTTGGTTAATTCCAGGACATTAACCGACTTACATTCTTTTCAGGGCGCCATTGCCATTGGAAACCATGCAGACATTGCTGTATGGGAACCTGAAGTGGAGTTCGACCTAAACGATGACCATCCAATACACATCAAGCATCCTGTATGTAGTCATACATTCTTCTTTTTCTTGCGTCCTCTCTACTTTTTCCTGATGTTTGTAACATATTCTATGCAGAGTATCTCTGCTTATCTCGGAAGCAGACTCTCCGGGAAAGTACTTGCCACATTTGTAAGAGGAAACCTTGTGTACAAAGAGGGAAACCATGCTCCTGCAGCCTGTGGTTCTCCAATTCTGGCAACATAAATTTACAAGTAATTTCCATAACCAGTCTCCGAAACTTATTTTTATCTGTGAATAGATTTGGCTTTTCATTGTTCTTCAATTATTGACTTTGAATTATCTCTCATTTCTTCAGATTATAGGAGATGAACTACCACTGTACCAGCTGATGATGGGGTTGAAGGGCAATTATAACTTAGTCTTGACTGAAAATAGTGGGCATTGTCAAACAAATTGACAATGAAAATAATGGTATTCTAATTTTTAGGTATTTTAAAAAATTTTTGTATTTTCTGTTTTTTATTTTTATAATTTTGCTACGGGAAATTGTTTTGCTTGATATATCATATAAATAAAACATTCTTTTTGATTTTTGTGAAATAAAAGTTATATGTTAAATATATTATGAGCGATGTGAATCGATTTTGGTTCAAATTATCAATTAATTTAAAAATATTAATTTTATTTTAAAATAAATCTATTTAAAAATAAATTAAATTAAATTAAACTAAATAAAAAATATTAGTTTAATTTAGCATATTTAATTTTAAAAATTAGAATTATTTTTTATTTCATTAATCCTTAGAAATTAAATTTATTGTTAATTTTATTAATCTTTTTATTTATTTTTTAAAATTTTATATAATTAAATATAAATGAAAACTCACTACAATAATAAAAATTTAAAATTTATTGAATTAATTTACTTTTTTAAACTCCAAAATTTTTAAATTGATGGAATCGATCCAACGGCTCGGATTCAAATCTATACACCCGTAGTATTTATAGGCCGTTAAAGGTTTAATATGGTTTTTTAAAGTAACAAATAATCGAAAATATTATAAATATTGATGATTAAGATTACTGATATACCCCGGATGATGCCACGTCATCCCACACGGTCTTTCTTCTGTTAAAATCTTAAATGGATAAGAGTCGAGACCAAGTACAAAAGCAGAAGTCGAATGTGAAAATGTACGAAGCATTCGCCGTTGCTCCTCAAATGCAACTCTCCAATAACTTTCTCTCCCTCCAAAACCATTCGTTCTTCGTCCACCACCACCGCCTCATCCGCAAACCCGCCACTCTCTCCGTCGCAAACTCATCAAAACTCAGCGTCTCCGAGTCTCTCCAACAAGAAACCTTGAAAAGCTTAGAATGGCCCGAACTCTGCAACCAGCTCTCCTCCTTCACACAAACTTCCATGGGCCTCGCCGTCGCCCGAAAGGCCCAAATCCCCTTCGGCCGATCCCTAGAGGAGAGCCAGGCGCTTCTCAATCAGACATCCGCCGCGCTGGCAATGATGCAGTCTCAGTCGTTGGATTTGTCGAAAATTGAAGATATCTCGGAGATTTTAAATTCAGCTGTCTCTGGTCAGTTGCTTTCGCTGAGCGAGATTTGTGCTGTTAGAAGGACGCTGAGAGCAGTTAGTAACGTGTGGGAGAATCTAACGGCGACGTGTCAGGATAGAGATTCTCTGGAGAGGTATTATTAGTTTTTGTTGCATTTTGTTAATTACTTTAAATTTTAACTGAGAGGTAGAGGTTATTAGATGATCTAAGATGTGTATGTGCTTGGTAATGTCAGCTGTTTATGATTAATATACTGTGTTTAAAGTAAGTTGGAGCTGGAGTGTGGTAATCAAAATTCTTAGTTAAGGAATTTTAGATAATCGTTATGTTTGTGGATAAATATGAATCATCCCAGTACACAAGCTTTTTAATTGAACATTTTTCAATATGATAGCAATTAATTTTTCTGCTATAGGCCTCTCGGAATTTGAGGTTTTTAAGAGATTTTCTTGTAAGTAATTTCATTTGATGCATCTGTGGATAGGTATTCTTTTTTTCTTGAAACAATATGGAGAGAGGCATAGATCATATGGTAGTGATGGGTTGTCATCTCTCAGTTAAGGGTCTAAAAAGATTTATCTGTTTGAAGGTACTGGCTCACAAGGGGTGCAATGCTCTGATATTTCTTTTTCTTCTGGAAACTGGAATTAGAACCTGGCGCATGAAATTTCAATTTCGTAATGATGAACAGTTTCATGCAGTCTCATTTATTTATTGTATATTCGAACAGATTCTTTCCTCTGCTTGAACTACTCAAGAGTTGCAAATTCCAGACGGAGTTGCAGCAAAAAATAGGATTTTGTATAGATTGCAACCTCTTGATTATCCTTGATAGAGCGAGTGAGGATTTGGAGATAATTAGGGCTGAAAGGAAGAGGAACATGGAAAAACTGGATGATCTGTTGAAGGAAGAATCTACTCGAATTTTCCAGGCTGGGGGCATTGACAAACCTTTGATAACCAAGCGCCGGTCTAGGATGTGCGTGGGTATTAGGGCTTCTCACAAATATTTACTTCCAGATGGCATAGTACTGAATGTTAGCGGTTCTGGTGTAACATATTTCATGGAACCTAAAGAGGCAGTGGAGTTAAACAATATGGAAGTGAGGCTCTCAAACTCTGAGAAAGCAAAGGAAATGGCCATTCTGAGTTTACTTACATCAGAAATCGCAAAATCAGAAATAGATATAAAGTATTTGATGGATAGAGTTCTAGAAGTTGATCTTGCTTTTGCAAGAGCTGGTTATGCTCAGTGGATGGATGGTGTCTGTCCAATTTTAAGTTCACAGAACCACAAGGACTTTAATTCCAGTACAAAGGATTGTGCATTATGTGTAAACATTGAAGCTATTCAGCATCCGTTGCTTCTTGGGTCCTCTTTAAGAAGTTTGTCAGTTGCTCCATCTAACACTAGTCATGCCAAGTTGGATGTGGCAAATGATGCAAGGACTACTAAAAGTTTGTCAAAAGGTGTTTCTGATTTTCCTATACCTATAGACATAAAAGTTCAAAGCGGAACCAGAGTGGTTGTGATCTCTGGGCCTAATACTGGAGGGAAAACTGCTTCCATGAAAACTCTGGGCCTGGCATCTCTTATGTCGAAAGCTGGTATGTATTTTCCCGCTAAGAACAACCCAAGGGTTCCATGGTTTGATCTTGTTCTAGCTGATATTGGGGATCACCAGGTAGTAGTCTGCCTTTTTATGACAGATAAATTCTTAGTTCTTTTAGTTGTTCTATTTTGTTCTGACTCTGGATTTTCTATTGAAGTCACTTGAACAAAATCTCTCAACTTTCAGTGGGCACATATCAAGGATTATTGAAATCTTGGAAGTTGCTTCAAGAGAATCACTTGTCCTGATTGATGAAATTGGTAGTGGTACTGATCCTTCAGAAGGTGTGGCTCTTGCCACCAGCATCTTGCAGTATCTCAGAGATCGTGTTGGTTTAGCGATTGTCACCACTCATTATGCTGATTTAAGTTGTCTAAAAGATAAGGATCCTCAGTTTGACAATGCAGCCATGGAATTTTCACTGGAAACTTTACAACCTACCTATCGGATTCTCTGGGGAAGTAGTGGTGATTCAAATGCATTAAGTATTGCTAAATCAATTGGTTTTGATAGAAATATAATTCAACGTGCACAGAAGTTGGTGGACACGTTAAGGCCAGAAGAGCAGCAGCAATGGAAAGGTCAGCTGTATCAGTCCTTGGTGCAGGAAAGAAAAAAATTGGAAAATCAGGCAAGAAGAGCTGTGTCTCTTCATGCAGAAATTATGGACCTTTACCATGAGGTATACTTTCTGTGTTATTTTTATTCTTGTACAACATACTTTTTATTTCTTTGTTGCCAATTATTCCATGCTGCTTCACTAGTCTATCATGTGGTTAGACTAATTTGAAGCTCCAATATGGTTTCATTAGGTTCTGGGCATTTGAAATAAAATTTGAACTTTATAAAATAAGCTAAGTGGGAGAACTCAAAATGCCAAGTTACTAAGGGTCACTCACTGCTCCATGGGAATTGGGCTTGCCTCTTCTAGTATTAGTGTAGAATCTGATGGTGAAAAGAAACCTTTTTTCATCTTCATCTAATGGTATTGCTTTTGTAGATACCTACACATTAATGTAGGAACTATATACAAGATAATAGGATCAGAAAATAAAACAAAATCTAGATACACTCCTATACTTTAGTAACAATATCTATATTATAGCCAACTATAACAGAGCTTTATTTTAATTCATTTGTTGAATCCCGCATCCCTAGGATTAATCCTAGGATCTGCTTACAATTAGGTTTGATGGTCAAAAATCAGGTGAGCAGCTGTGCCTATTTGGGCTTAAGCGATTATATCCGGGAACCAACTTTTGGTTCCATTAATACATACTGTTATCAATTTGCTGTAACTTTCCGTCTACTTGGTAAAAAGTGGATTTTCAATATGGTGCCCAAATTAGATTACCTGCAAAACTGGGAGTAAATGTTTGATCTACTTTCGGGATAGATTATTTTGGAAATTAGATGGAGGTTAAGGAATCTGGGCATACATTATATAGTAAAATACAGCCTTTGTTAGTTTTTTGTACCTATTGTTTCAGTTTGGAATCTTTTGATTTTTAGTGCAAAACATTTTTGAATGAAAATTATGGTTTTTTGATGATATTTATCCGCTTTCCCATCCCTCTAATTTTATGGTCGAAGATTCAAGAAGAGGCCAAAGATCTTGATAGACGCGAGGCAGCTCTCAAGGCAAAGGAAACACAACAAGTTCAACAAGAATTAAATGCTGCAAAGTTTCAGATGGAAGCAGTGGTACAGGAGTTTGAAAACCGAATCAGAAGTGTCAGTGCAGATCAGTTTAATTCTCTGATTAAGGAATCTGAATCTGCAATTGCGTCAATTGTTGAAGCTCACCGCCCTTTTGATGATTTTTCTACCATTCAAACAAATGCCAGTTCGTTTACCCCACAATTGGGGGAGCAAGTCCATGTAAAGGGTTTGGGTGATAAATTGGCTACTGTAGTTGAAGCACCAGGAGATGATGGAACTGTCTTAGTTCAACATGGCAAAATAAGGGTTCGTGTGAAGAAAAACAGTATTAGGGCTATTCCAAGTAGCGAAAGAAACAATTCAGCTAATTCTGCCCAACGTTTGAAAAAGCTGGTATGTAGTTGTAGTTCTCTGGGGTTAAGACATTTTCTTGGTTAATTATTTTGTTTCTGTGCTATTATGTACACACCAAGCATGAGTCAAAGGACCTAAATTCTGTTGCACATGAAAGGACTCACTTAACAAGGAGAGGCATTAGGCCAAATGTTTGCCAGATTGGAAGCTCCCCAAATTTTAAAATGAATTCATTCTTCCTATATATTCACATCCTCTTGTCTTACATCGCAGGTTCCCACCCCTTTCATATTCTTCAAGACAATAACTTTATGTCTTTATCAACAGATTATTGTAGTCATGCATAACACTTTTTCGGAATGCTGCCAAGATCCTGGCTGTTCAAGACATTTTCCTTCATTCACGTTGTTTGTCTAATTGCGCTGTATGTTCCACATTTTGTATTTAGTGGATCTTCTATAGTTTTCAGTACCCGAATTATGGCAAATTCTAACATAGAGGGTACCTTTGAATCTCATACCATTGTTTTCTTCCAACCCCCTCCCTCCCTTTTCTCCTTGGACATCATTGAATCTCCATAGTGTTATTCCGTTCTCTCTCCCTCTGCCTCTGGTAAATTCTTAATCTCAATGGATTTAGTAGATGCAGACCCCTTTTGTTTACTTGAGATATCTTGTCATAGGCTTTAACTAGCAGGCTACTATTGTGAAACATTTCTTTGGATTGTTTCGTTTTCAGACATTGTTTAGTAATTTCCTTTTATCTCTGTCCAGGAATGCTGGATCTGATTATCTATATTGATATGTATCTTAGGAACACCGGAGTGAAGAGTTCCAGGCTCATTCCACAAGAAGCAACAATGAAGAGACTTCTTACAGCCCTCGCATTCAAACATCTAAGAACACTGTGGATCTACGTGGTATGCGAGTGGAAGAAGCTGCTTACCAGCTTGATATGGCCATCTCCTGTAGGGAGTCCCGTTCTGTCCTCTTTGTTATTCATGGGATGGGCACTGGAGTTGTTAAGGAGCGTGCACTGGAGATATTGAGTAATCATCCGCGTGTAGCCAAGCATGAACAGGAAAGTCCTATGAATTATGGTTGTACAGTTGCTTATATCAAGTGAAAAAAAATTCCAACTCTCAGTGTCATATCTGGTCTTCTTTGCATATTACCTATTTACCTTGTTCTCATATTAGTATGTTTAATTGGTTCTTAGCAATTCTTTGACTCCTCTCCCAATTTTGATGGGTATATAAATGTGGTTAAATTAACTCAGTCATTTCAACCATGTGTAGCACCTGGGTACTTATATTTAATTTTGATAGCTTAACATATGAAGTATTTGAACTGAAGAATGTGGAGCCGATGTACAGCTGAAGCTACGCGCATGCTAGAGGTAGGATAACCGAGCTCACATGCATAATGTCCTCCATCTAGAAGTCAGTTTTGAATTCTTCTTCGAAATAGTTAATCTTATATCTCAGTTTTATTGGAAAACTCAATATGACTTGTCTGCCCACTCCAGGGATAAGTTAAACTTCTTGGCATTATTCCCATGCCAGTGTGATCGTGTCTGTATGTTACGCCTGCCTTAGCCCCATGTTATACACGTCTAACAAATACAAACTTTTATAGCTGCCACATGCATAATCCTCACGCAAGCCTCTCGCGTGCAAGCGGTATTGCAGTTTCTCTTTCAGTTACAGTGCAATTGAAGATAACCTTACACCATTTTTTGTGCCAAAGGATATTATATTAACCGGCTCTGCAGTCTGGCTTTAGCACAAGCTAGCCCTCGAGCATTCTTTACATTTTGCAGGAAAGATGTTAGCAGTTTTTGAGAAATCAATCGGAAAACCACCTCAGGAATTGAATCTTCCTTCTAATGGGTCGGGAAACTCGAAATGCCGGCATGAAATTGCAGAGATTTTTCAGTCCTTGTGCCCGGACTCCACACTGTATAACCTTTCAAATGGGAATTTCATGGCTTTGTCACATGAAGATGAAAGTCCAATGCATCCACGGTATTGCAGCCTCTCTTTCTTTGGTGTACCATGACTTGGAAGGAAAGTGAAGTGCTTGAATTAATTTGTTTGATTTGAAATGTCTCAGGTCTATAGTTGTCATGGACGACATTTTCTGCATGTTCATCGGGACCCTGGAGAACATTTGTGAACTTAGGAGACATTATGGTCTTTCAAGAGGATCAACAGAATCAATGGTTATGATCGAAGCTTATAAAACTTTAAGGGATCGAGCACCATACCCACCTGATCAAGTCATCAAAGATCTCCAAGGAAAATTTGCATTCATTCTCTTTGATGCCAAATCCCATATCCTTTTCGCAGCAAGGGTAAGTTCAATATCCTAGTGACAGATTTATCACATTTTTGCAGACTGGTCCTAACATTGATGTTTTGTTATTAGCTTGTGCGTGTGACATTGTTAGTGTTGACATTACTGTAAACAATGTTAGGACCGCGACGGCAGCGTCGATCTGAAATGGGGAATGGCTGGAGATGGGTCCTTCGTATGCTCCAATGAGTCCAAAATCATGAAAGAAGCTTGTGGAAAATCTTGTGCTCCTTTTCCTCCCGGTTAGTCATTAAAAGAATCTAGTTTCTATTTCCTTCTTTCGGTTTCAGTTGAGCACAACCTGACATACTGAATAATGATTTTAATTACTCTGTTAATTCACAGGTTGTTTTTTTATGAGTGGAAGTGGGTTGCTGAGCTTTGATCATCCACTTCACAAGGTTAGAGCCATTCTGCGGGAAGACGATGATGGAGAAATTTGTGGAGTAAGTTTCCAGGTGGATCTGTACACACGGCTCCACAGCATTCCTCGCACCGGTAGTGCTGCGAATTGGGCCGATGCCACCGCCATCGAGGCGGAATAATAATACACGATGCTTCTCTTCTGTAATGTTGTGCTTTATACCGCTGGCGCCAGTTTATGTTGTTTGTTTTTCCTATTACCAAAATCGAATGAAAGAACTTTTGAACCGGAACCGAGTAGAAGTTCTGGCCGTCTTATTCCGCAGTAGACAGAACAGATGTTTAATGCTACAAACTGCACATAGTTAGATTCTATGGTTATAGTCCTACCCAGACTCCGGTGCCACGGCACCTGGGACATGCCCTTGCTGATGATGATCATGATCGTGGTCATGATCATCATGCGCTGCATGCTTAGCGTCGGTTCCATTAGACGCTTGTTGCATGCTATCTCAGCCGTTGTTTACTTGTGCTGGTACCTTACTGTTGGTGGTGTCGTTGGCTGACAGATTAGTTGAATAGGGCCGTAATCCGAACTGGAGTTCAATGCCACCGCATGCACCGCCGTTATCTTTTGTGCAACGCATCGTAGTGCAATGTAGAGGTTCGCCTAAGCACTTTGGAGCCATCCTACATGCCCCACCTACTCCACCTGTCCCACTGCCAGTTCCAATACCTGACCCAACACCAATCCCGCCGCCGCCGCTCGTCCCACCACCAATTCCGGGGACGCCGCCTCCACCAGTCCCGCTCCCTGTTCCGATGCCTGACCCAACACCACTGCCACCACTGCCAGCCCCACTTCCTATTCCAAGTCCACCGCCAATTCCGGCGACGCCGCCTCCGCTAGTCCCGTTTCCTGTTCCGATACCTGACCCAACGCCAATGCCTACGCCGCCACCGCCGCCTAAGAAGTAAGAAGATAAAATCTTAAATCGTGCATTTGCTCACAATTTTCACCGCCAGTGCCAGAAGCAGAGCCACCACCAACAGTAACGACTAATAACTCCACCAACCCTGGCACTGAAATGCCACCAGAAATGCTACCACCCAAGCCAGGTGCTACACCACCACCACCACCACCACTCAAACTAAAACCAGGAATTCCACCACTTATACCACTACCGGGAATACCAAGAGCAGGAAGGCAGCCACTTATACCACCACTAGGAATACCAAGACCAGGAATGCTGCCGATTGTACAACCAACAAGACCAGGAATGCCGCCGCTTATAGTACCATCAAGACCCCCGCCACTAATATCACCACTTATAGAACTGCGAGCAACACCCCCTCCAATTGACCCACGCATACTACTGCCAATTACAGGACGCGGAAGCCCGGTCCAGACCACCTTGCCATGGCGAGAACCGCCATCGAACCTACCACGACGACCCCACAACCATTTTTCTCCACCATCTTGACCAGAGCCAACATTAACCTTTTTATCCAGTGAAGAGCTGGTTTGTTCCTCTTTAACAGCTACATTAAAAGACATGCAACTGAGAATATTAAAACTAAATAAAATAGTTGAATCCATTTGCATTCCGCCATCTTTTTTTCAGTAAGTCTGAATGATTTAATTTGTATGCATGGAAGTGGTGTTCGAATTTATATATACGCTATAAGATGTGAGAAAAAGGCGGGTTATTTGGAATTGGTTTAGGACAGATTGAGAGTAAAAAGATGGCTTGGGTCATGATCCCTGCATGAACCAAGAATTAGCGGGGACTGTTAAATGCATGCGATTCTGCTACGGTGGATATCGGCTTTTGTTTAAGCACAAATTCAGCCTATCATTTGTAGTAAATTTCACAGAAACATATTTGCTTTTGCTTCACTTTTTTTTGTCTTGATTCCCATAATTTTACACAGTATTAGTGGTGGCCATGCCATGTACTGCTGGTTACTTTTTAAAATTTAATTCAAAATTAATATTCTTAAATTTAAGATAAATTATATATTTTTATTTATTTTTTAATTTAATATTAAATTTAATAAAAGTCGTTCTTTATGAACTTACAACTCTCAAAAATTTAAAATTGTCATATTTCATATAATATTATTTAAATTTTAATCTAATTAATTCTTTTCTTTTATATTGGTATTTTTATTTTTAAAATTTTAAAAAATAAAATTTTAATATATAAATAAATAATTAGTTGAATTCTAAAAAATTTTAAAAAAAAATTTTAAAAAATAATTTTTTAATAAATAAATATTTAAAACTCTCAAAATTCAACATCGTACGTGTTCTTATCACATTATTCAAGTTTTTGTTTGTTGTGTTCTTTTTTTTGATACATTTATTTCTGTTTTTAAAATTTGGAAAAAAAAAACAATTTCTTAATCCATGAATCAACAAACTCATTTAAGTACTTGCTAAAAGAAATCAGTGGCTCTGGACATGAACAGTTATTTCTTCAGATTTTAACAAAATATAAATATCTACGCCTTAATCGTTGTCACTAAATACTTTCAGTTAACAGGTGCTATGGCTTCTTCAATTAATCTATCAAGAACTGATACTGCAACGCAGTCTCGGTGGCTGCTGGTGTCTGCAGTTTCTTCTGTTCTTTTCTGTATGTTCATTGACCCATTCAGCCATACGGGCGTCATACAGCTGCTTGTATTGATAAACACGAAGGATTAATCTGGTAAATACTTAGCTAATTGAATGGGGGGTAAAGAATCCATTAGCTGCATATCTTCAATCTTCTGGATGATTTCATGGCATAAGAATCAACTAGCTAATGATTGACCTTTCTCTTTACCGAAAACTTGTTGGGGTTAATTTTCAAAATCAGCTTAATACATATAAATTTTGTCATTAACTTTTCATTAAACGACTGTAATTGGCATAGGAATGTCAGTGTCATTGGAGATTGATCATTAATACTTATTAAACAGGAGGTGCGAAGCTTGTTAATTCCCATAATATATGGTAGATTATAGATGTTTATTCAATAAGTTATCTAAGCTGACTGTAAACACCATAATTAAGCTAATATTACTGCCATGATCAGTACGGTTAATTCAATTTTCTTCTTAAACATGAGCTTGGAGATCTTATTGAAGTACACACACATGTATATATAAATTAGTTTTGATCTTATGCTGAGTTATTAAGCGGAGGCCATTTAAGCCTTCTCCGCCTAGCTAGCCAGACTCAGGCCGGCGCTGTGCATCCGGGGCGTGCTCATGGATCACCACTGCCATGTATATTTGCAAGTTATTGTTCTTGTAATGAAGTAGCAACTCGTGGTGGCTGTGTGAACAGAAAATTGTGTGCCCTACTTCATGTATATTTGCTAGGCTGCACGTCTACAATCACCATCAATATGCCAATTTCAACATCCATATATATATATCCCCTCACAATTTAGATCTTATACTCTTCGTTAACCTAATTGATGATTAAATAAGAAAACCTCGACGGATTTTAAGCAAAATCTTCGGCCAAGACATAATGTTTTAATAAGGGAATATAACTTTGGATTTATCATTATTGTCGGTATCAGCCTGCTAACTTGGTGTTAGTAATAAGCCTGATGCTGCGGTTCCCGGCTGACAGAAACATTCTATACAATAATGTATGATCCTGAACGTGTAATTTAGCTTGTATGATCAAATATTAGATGCATGATAAAATTCCATCTTAGATTGATAAATAATATGCTGGATAAACTTGTTAAAATAGAGATTTCAAACGCATTCAAATTATCTTTTTCTTAAATTGTTATTCGTCCCTTTTAATTAGTAATCGCTTATGAAATTTTATCTATATTTCGGGCACCACGGCCTTGAATTGCCGGGGCCGCGGCGCCATAGCTACTGCGTTGTACACATGTAATCAACATGCTTGAGTACTATAACACAAGAATTTTTCATTGTAATTCCCATAAATAAAAGATTAATTAGTAAGTTTTCTGTTATAATCCAGGTGTTATTCAAGTACAAGGTATACAGAGTTTTACAGGTACATAAGCATGCTTTTCATTTCGTATACTTCATAAAAATGCTTGATACTTCAAGCTTTAAGGCCCCTGAGACAACGAACCATGCTTCGCCACCACCGATTCCGCCGCCGGCCCCATGGCATTCTCGCCGTACTCTCTGCCTTCCAAGTCTATGCATATCCCTCCATCGGAGCATGGCTCTGGTTCTGGGCAGTCAGTTGGGGGCAGAAATAACAGGAGGAAGAGGTGGCAAACATGGCTCATCTTCAATTGGCGGCGGCGACGGTGGCAAACATTGTTCAACCACAGCCTGCTGCCGCTCATAGTAGTACGGCGGTTCGCAAGGCGGTTGAGTTTGATCACATGATCCACATCCTCCACAGTCAGGCGGCTTTGGCTCGAAACATTCGCTCTCACCACATAATTCTCCGCCAGTAACGACAGCTTCGAATTCAAGGTCCTTCTTGCTCAAACTTCCATTATTGTCTACACCATTAACAGCAGGAAGAGGTCTGTAAGCAGAGCACAATCCTAATAAGCTATGAGTAAAACCAGAAAAGAAATGAAAACCCGTCTGGGTGTTGACATTTTTAAGCAAGTATTGTCTGATGCTTATTGAATTTCCATGGTGGCCTTGTCCTATATACGTTTTATTGTTCCTCTAATGCAGGTAGTTATTAATGGAGGTGCGTGTGAGCAGGCAATAAATTACGTGCACTTAATTGGATAGTTCCTAGTTTATAAATACGATCAAACAAGCTGTTAAATATCCTCATACTTTCTTATAATGCAAATTTTATTAAAATATAATTTAAATTTAATTATAAAGGTGAACTCAGAAAATATGTGGGGGGAGGGGGGATTAAGTAACAAACCACCCGATGTGGGAGGGATTAAGTTGTTAATTAACCGGGAAGGCATCCCAACAGTGGACTCCTTGCGGCAGAAGCTTCGGCGGCTTGCCAAGGAAGGCAAAAGAAACACACCACGTGCTTAATTCATTGCAACACACACAACACGAGCTATTTAGCGCCAAAAATCATATTAAATTACATTATATTTTTATTCTTTAATAAATAAATAAATATTATAATTGTAATTTATTTTATGATAAAAAATAATTTAATTTATTACAAATTTAATTAATTAATAATAAATTAAAAATTAAAAATTTTCGGCCTCATGATTTTTTTTTTTTTTATGATGTATAAATAAAAGAGATTCTTCACAACAGATGCGGCTGGAGACGGGAGGCGAGACCGACAAGTGAGCCCCGTCCCTTCCCTATGCTGAGCCTCACCATAGCCTCTCTTGTATATCTCTCAGACTCGCTCTCTCTCATTTTCTCTCCATTGATTATCATTTGAGGAGTTTTAAGAACAAAGCTTTGTTTCGTTCTTTTCAATTGAACCAGTGACAATTTTGTTTCCGAATAAAAAAGGAGAAAAATTCGCTTAAATTGGATTGCGTGCGAACGCGGTTTTGAATTCTTTGCTTTTTTTATGAGAATTGGAGTCTGTTATCGTTTTGGATGATGCGTGATGCCGTTGTTGATTGAGTAACTCATTTCTTTGGGCTGCATTTTGTGTCTCTATTCTGGGCATTGTTTTGACTGTAATGCCGTTTTGATTGATCGAAGTTGTAATTAATTGTTGGTTTTTATAGGTTTTGATGAAAGATGATTTCTTTTTTATTTTTATTTTTGTTTTGTGAGTTCGTTTCTGTGATCGTGCTCCGGGAAGTTAAGTGATTGTTATTTTGATTTTTGTCCTGTGGATATTTAATTTGACCATTGAAATACTACTAAATTGGGAGCTTTAGGGATATGCTTGTGATTTTGAGAAGTTTCCCAGTTGAAGTGCTCCAAATATCTTTTCTTCCTTTTTTAATTTTGCTGAATGTCGGTTGTGTACGTGATACTATGATAGGATGGTGGCGATATGCAAATTAGATATTTATTCTCTTCTTTGGGTTCAGCTTATCTTCTTTGATTATGTGTTTTATTACCCATTGTTGCAATTTAATAACACTTCATGAATGGTGAGTGATTGTGCTGAAAACCAATGTTAGATTCAAAGCATTGTACGGAGTTCATTTTCTATAAATTTTGTGGCCTTGAAGATAGGCAATGGCTGGTAAAATATGTACTACAATGATGTATTTTATTTGGTTTTGTTATCTGCAATTTGTTTTACGTTTCTGCTTTCCTAAATTATTTATTTCAAATTTAAACCTGGAATATGTGCTGATTTTTTTTTCCCTCTATAGACTATTTGGAATGGAAGTATCAAGGTCTAGTGGATTAAAGCATGACATTGAGGAGAAGGCCTTGAAGGGTTTGCTTGATGCATTTGGCTCTGTATCTACTCTGCAAGAAATATCTTTTGCTTATAGCAAAGCAGGACGGAATGCAGACTTGGCTAGTGAAATTCTGTCTGACAAGCAGGCAAACGCCTCAGCCTCTACTACCCATTTTTCTAATGGTGAGGTAAGGGGTAAAGAATCTTCAGAATTATTGTATGATAATATCTCTGAGAACCCATGTTATACAAATGGAAAGTCCAGACCTTCAAAGACAAAATGGCTTCCAGTTTCAGGAGGTACTGTTTCAAGTATTATTGGTAAACCTGCACTGGCAGCTAATGGTCCTTCTTTAGCACTGAAACCCTTGAAGTTGGATTCAAAGGATTTCCCTCTGTCTGAACTGTGGGAGTGAAGAAACTAAATCGTATCCAACAAAGGATGATTATTTTGCAGAAGGATATGGAAGATTTTCTGTTTAAATTGCTAGGAGAAGGGTTCCGGCCGGACAAGGATGTGATTCGAGATGTTCTTGGTAAGCATTTATTTACAATTTTGCTATATAACCTAGTTGCTAATTATCATGTCTTTTGATTTGTCAATGAACCTAAATGTTGAAATTTTCCTAATACAGTTTTTATAGTTTGCTGTTGTGGTGGATTTTATGTTCTCTTATCTTTCTTAGTAGCTAATTTTCCTGTCTTTTGATTTGTCAATGAACCTTAATAATGTAATTTTCCTAATACAGTTTTTGTTTTTTGCTGTTCTTTTAGATTGCATGTCCTCTTATCTTTCTCTCGGATTGAGTTATTTACATTGTGAAATCTATATTTGATTTATATCACAATTGTATTGGTGCTGATTCAATGATGTGGTCTTTTTTAAACTCTCTTGCCTCTTTATCATTGTGTGTATGTGATCACTAATTTGGGGTTGTACTAAATTTGCAGATAGTTGTGGATACGATATGAAAAAGGTATGGACAAATCTTCCTCTTAATTAGGCCTCTGTTTTTACTACTTTCTTTGATTTAGTAAACATCATATTCCTTTGTGATTAATATATCATTTTAAGTCTCAGATACTGCTAACCTAAGTTAAGCTTGACTTGAATTTAGTTTAACAGTCATTTGCTTCTCTTTCTGATGAGGGAATGACATATGTTGGTAAGTTTCAATAAGTGAACCCATAAATTAGTCGCTCCAAAGCCCAGAAAAACTTGCCCAAAGTTATTGCCCCTGGCCTTAAAATGAGAAGGAACATAAATTCCCATTAAAAGGGGTAATTTTCTGCTTGAAGATTTAAGAAGAGCTCTTTCTTAACAATAAGATAATTAAAGGTTTCATTTTGTTTTGGGCAAAATGTTTTGGTTCTATTATGGAGCTAAACCAGCTCCCTCATATTCCATATTGAAAAGAGGGTTAGGCTTAGGCTTTCTCACAGTGTCTAACACTTTGGGTTTTTCGCTATTGTCTTTGGTTCTCCATTATGTCATGTGTGGCTTTTTTGGAAATCTCATATAAACTTGAGGGTGAATCTGGTAACAAAAATTATGGATTGAAAAGAAAAACACTTCTTTGCTCATATGTTACAATGCAACGGTTAGGTTTCCACTCTTGAGAAGACTGGGTGAGAGAATGAGGGAAAATAAAAAATTATAAAATATAAAGGAGTTAGTCTTCAAGCAAAGTCTTTTTCCCATCAATTTATACTACCTGATGGTGATGCTTTATATCATAAATTCTCCACTCAATCAAGAACACATGAGTGCTCGATGTTATCTTTCTGCATTGTACCTCAAAATAATGCTTGGTCTGCTTATTTGTGCTAACACCTTATGTAAAAGACACTTGATAACATGAGTTTACCTTTACAAGTTATTGTAATCAACAAAGCAATTCTTCAAAGAAAAAAGGCCTATGCTTTTTATCATCTTCTCATCTGCATGATAATAGTAAAAGATGTTATCCATAATGAGCATATTTGAAACAATCTATCTTCTTCTTTTTTTCGTGTTTAGAGTATGTCAAAACTACTTGATCACTCAGCAGAGAATATGGATGAGAGAATGAAATCTCTCAGTAAATCCTCTAAAAAGGTCAGCATAATTGTCCAGTATTGTATAACCAGTGGTGGCCACTAAGGTTGTTCAGGATTCTTTTGTTAGTTAGAGACTGTTATAATGTGATGATGATCTCTTGGGACTAGCAATTTCTTCTCTTTTCTGTAACTAGGCAACAGTTTTCAGGCCAAGATAAGGAAATATCTTTAAGGAAATATGAAACATAATGGTAGGGTGAAATAATCTGAGTAGAGTATGCGCTATCTGTAATTTTGTAGATGATAATTGTCAGTCTATGAATATGAGAGGAGCTCTGTAGATCTTTAATCCAGGACAGATGTGAAACTCTTCTGCATGTCAATTGAATTTACTTAACCTTTCTTAATACTGTTATTGAACATAAAAGTGAGCATTCAATTGTGAGAATGTGTTAATTGGTAAACGTCTTAGTTAACTAGTAAAGAGAGTAGTTGCCACATCTTGAAATTACAACTCTTTGAGAAATGATGTGGGAAGAGTGGTTGCTAATGTCTTCACATGGTACTAGTACGAGAATATTTCATATGCCAAATTAGTGCTAAGAATAATCTGTTGATTTTTACTTAGGACAGGCATTTCTGTTTGTATATAATTATCATACATCATTATTTTCTGAAACACAAGTGTGCTTAGTTTAGAAGAAAATAAATAATAATGATAATGATAATCTTATGATTACTTGGTTTCATGGTTATTCAACGTTTACATTCAAAAATTTTGTGAAATTTCTTTGGTTCAGTTGGAATGTGTCAACTTTGCTATATCTTAGGTTACTTTCTTCTAAGAAAACAGATTCATATTAGACTTTAGCAGCTGAAATTAAGTGTAACTTTTTTTATTAATGCATGGTTTTTTATTATTATGATTTCATATTACAGTGTAGAAATATGTGTCCTACTTCTGGAGGGCTTTCATGTGAAAGAAAATTGCGACAATCAAATCCCTCTGGAGGGTATTGTTCTTAATTTATTTCTTTCTAGATTTCTTGTAAGTTCAGTATATTTTTCCTTTAGGAGGAGATGGGGGGCTGGGAAGAGTTGTTATTGAAAGAGTTCTGCTATTTCTCAAACTTTGTTTTGGGTGGGGGGGTGGGATGGGGTGGGTCGCGGAATGTCTTATCTACATGAAGTTTTTGGAGTCATGATTAGCTTTTTGTTTGTATTGCTGCGGTATTGGAAGGGGAGATCCAAGTACAAACGAAGGGGAATTGCTTAGACAGCCAAAGAACAGAAATGAACTCCAGAAGGAAGTATTGGCTGCTTTGTTCAACGCTCCTGACAAATCTGAGGAATTATCTGAAAGAACAGTGAAGACTGTGAGGAGGTCTTTAGCATTAAGAGAAGTGGTGACTAAACCACCAAGGGACTATGCACAAGAGCCGGTGGCTGCTGTGGGGCACTTTCAGCTTGATAACAAGAATGGTCTGTCGTCTGTATACTAACTTCATTAACATTGCACGTGTGTGTATTTACATATAGTTACACGTATGATCGATCCTTGGTTTCTTCTAATTGGTGACATATTAATACAAAGCTTCTGAAAATAAAAGAAGAAAGGAAGAGAGAGAGATGGAGCCTCTCCTGAAAGAAGCTCATCACTTGGATCTAATATCTTGTGGTGTGACAACATGGTATGGGAAAGAAAAAAGTTATATGAATCTGAAACATTTCTCATATTTGATGATAGGGAAAAATCTATAAACACTAGTCATGCATTGTTATAATGCTGTGGTAAGTGAGAACATCAATGATAAGGAAAAACAGCATATTGTTTATAGAAGTAGGTTTACTTACTTTAAAAGACGGTCTAGCTGCCCTGGCCACCAAAACCAGAACACTGCCCGCGACCTCGCACCGCACCCGCCTCCCCCCTCTACCACCCCCCACCTCTTTTTTTTCTTTTTCCTATTTTCAAATTTTCCTTACTTCTTAAGAAGTCTGATGCCAGCTGTAGATGGAGATGAAGAGGGCAGCTTCCAGGCTCTTCGTAAAGCTGTGATGGAATATAAGGGCACAATGAAAGCATATTGTAAAGCTGTAGGTTCTTTTTACTACTATCAAATGGATATTCTCACTCTGTTTATGTCTCCCAAAGATGCAATGTTGTTTGTCACTCACCTTTTAAGTATAAACATCATCAATTAAGAATAGGGCTGTTTGTCAGGCTGCTGATGCATTTGCGAAGGGGGATTGTGGTCTAGCATGCAAACTTCTAGAAGAGGTAAGCTTTCCCTCTACCACTGTCATCAAGGAATATAATAAAGCTGTAGGTTCTTTTTACTACTACCAAATGTACATTGTCACTCTGTTTATGTCTCTCAAAGATGCAATGTTGTTTGTCACTCACCTTTAAGTATAAACATCATCAATTAAGAATGGAGCTCTTTGTCAGGCTGCTGATGCATTTGCCAAGGGGGGATTGTGTTCTAGCATGCAAACTTCTAGAAGAGGTAAGGTTTCCCTCTACCACTGTCATCAAAGAATATAATAAACTATATTAGACCTGAAGTGGAATGTGGACACAGATTAATAATTTTGTTTGTATTTAAGTACTATTCTTTTCACAATGAATGCATTTTCGTTTGGCAACACTGTTGACATTCGAGATGCTGGCTAAATCCACTTTTTTCTTCTTGGTTTGTTTAGCTGTGAAGTAGATAACTTGTGTTCCAAAGCCAAGTTAGGCTATTGACCGTGTTAATTTAGTAGTCCTGGCTTACTGAAGCTGTAAAGATATAAGTCATAGCAGTTATAGATGCCCAAAATTTAGTTTGAGTGGAACCTCATACATCAACTTTCACACGTTAGAATCACCATGCTAGACAAATTCAATGATTTAGTTTGAGTGCTGTGGACATGGCAGGGACAATTTTATTATGATCGCGAAGCTGATGAAGAATCAAATAAGATCTTTGAAACAAGGTAAATTTTGTTTTCTGTGAAGTACATGAATCTCTCTGGAATTTTTTGCTAGTAATGGAAAGAAGGGGGATTGGGAAATCAACATTTTTCAGTTTTGTTTTATTCCCATCATGTTCATTGGCAGAAATAGGGATACCAAAAATGACCTGCTGGTGGACTTGCACGAAGATGGTCCAAAGGATGCAATTTGACTTTTGAAATGTCATCTTTCCTCACTTGCAGGCATCCCATGTGAGTCACCATTTCCATGTTTCTAATCTGCTCCTCATTTGTTCATAATATATGAACTGATCTAATTCATTTATCTCACCGGCAATGAAGTACCTCAAGGTCATCTTAGATACAAATGATGCAGATAGTACAAAGGGGGCTCGAAGAAGAGAGGTAAGAGGCACTAAATAAGTTGATCATTGTTGGGGAACGAGTTGCAAACTTGCTAACTTATTGACCTTTCCTTTTCATTTTCCCATTCAAAGCCCATCTATTGATTTCTTCTGAGAACTTATGAAAGAAATCTTTGTTGAAAAGAAAGACTATCGTATTTGTTGGATATTGTCTTCTGACAGGTCCTGAAACTGCTAGAGAAAGAATCCATCCAGTGGATTGAAGAAGGAGATGCTGGAACTATACTTATCCCTCTGGGTAAGGTCAATCCGAAATGTTTTAAGTTTTGCTAAAATATAGTATCCAACAGGAATTGAATCAAGTCGGGTTTCTTGACAATGATTTAAAAAAATACATGAAATTTTGATGGTTGAAACAGTGAAAAATTCATTTCGGAAGCAGATATGGCACATTTTGGAGCTTTCAATATCATTTTGACTTCTTTTTCTTTTCTAATTTGTATTAGATCATTAAAGCATGATGATGGCTCAGAATATATTTCCCTGAGTAAAGAAATTCAAGTTTCTTTTTTCCTCATTGCATATGAAACAAATATGCAATTATAGGCAGATCATCAAGCTCTCATTCTTAACTGACATCAAATGCTTCCCATTCCCCATAGGGAATGTGAATATATATCTGTCTGTTCTTCTTTCATCATTTGTGGATCCAAGTTTATTGGCAACATTGTATGTCTTCCGTAACAATATTTTCATATTACAATGTGACAATTAATTAGTGATTACTACATCATTAATTTCAAAATTATTATTGACAATTTATTAGAGTTAAAGCAGTTCCAACATGAATAAGGGAATATTTGGAATTGGAAGTTTTATGGGTTTCAATTTATAATTATGTGTAATGAAATTATTAATTAGCAAATATGAGTGGATTGGTGATTCAATATTAATAATGATTAAGTAAAAGTGAGTACATAATAATACATTAATTATAGTTGGCAGGAAAGCTTATAGTCATTTGGCTTGAACTTGTGATGTGATTTGTTCTTTTTGGCGTTTTACAGATATCAATCATCAAATCAGATTCTTTCTTACGCCAAATTCATTAATCTTACGGTGGAGAATTTTTTTTATTAATTTTTTAAAGATCTAATATTTTAATATGACATTAAACCCCTAATTCTATCTGTAATAGATAATTTAAAAATAATTAATATAAAAATTAAGAATTTTAAATATCAAATAGATGCTATGTATTGTAAAATATATATATATATATATATATATATATATTTTATCTATTTTTATTTAAAAATATTAAACACTAATCCAGCCCAAAACCTTAGGCCAACGCTTACAGAATCGCAATCTACAGTAACATAAAATGGGTCCCGCAAAAAAACTGATCATACGCATACTGAGAATTCAACGGTGCTTGATTGATGTGGGATGCTCGATTCAGTGATAGAGATTGAAAAAATGGTTCTTTATTTTAGGTTTATGGAACAAGTGTTTCGTGTCTCTGATAAGCACAAATAAGAGCGACTCTCTTTCTCTCTGCGTGTGATCTCAAGGGATTCTGAGAAGTGCGTGGTAAACATGAGTAGCGGGTCAGTGAAGGAGTTGAAGTCGAAGGAGGAGCTTGATAACGTGCGCCAGAGTGGTGCGCCGATTATCCTTCACTTCTGGGCATCATGGTGTGAAGCCTCCAAACACATGGACCAAGTTTTTTCTCATCTCTCCATCGATTTCCCTCACGCCCATTTCTTCAGGGTTCTTTTTTGAATTATCACTTTTCTTATTCCTTCTATTTGGGTTTTACATGATTTAATTTACGTATTTGAAATTGGTTTTATAGGTTGAAGCCGAAGAGCAACCTGAAATATCCGAGGGTTACTCTGTGTCAGCTGTGCCTTACTTTGTCTTCTTGAAGGTATGATTTTAATTTTATTGTTTGTTTAATAATAATCTGTATTAGAGTGTTGTTTTTCTGCAGTTTGGTTGTAATTTTTGTTTCTCTGTGTTTAAAAGCGTATATGAGATTGGAAATATGATAATCTGTGGTTCACCCAAATCATAAGGTGTGATTTTGGTTTTGGTTTAAGCATACTGGTTAAAGCGGAGGGGATTTTGTTTGTTGTTGAAACTTAATGATCATCAGTACCAGCTAGAATTTACTTTTTAGTCTTTTCACTAGATGATCATTAGTTGCTTTATTCTAGTATAGGGTTGATAGTAACATTTAGTCTCAGACTCAAAGATTATGTTGTGTATTATTGTGGTGATTGAAATTGGTGTTGATCTAGGATGATTCTAGTATTAGTCTCTGGTAGTTACACTCTACTATTTAATTGCAAGGAATTTTTGAGGGTTTATAGTTGTAGATTCTACTGGAAGGACGTGTGGATTGTTTCATGATTCTTCCTCGTTGCTAGCCTATGCTAGGATATGTTAGCAATTATAGCAAGTCAGTTATCCTTGCAATGTAATTTTTAGGATATCTATTTGTTTCTGCTTCAAGGAAAACAGTTCAACCAGTCAATACATTCCTACTTACTTTTTGTTGTGAATAACCTCTCCACTTATGATATGGCGCGTATTTTTCCCTTTTGATTAGATTTTGGTTTCTTCAGGGATGAAGATTTTTCAGATATTCTATTTGTATTTAGTTGGGTTAGCCTAGTAATTGAATAAGCAGATTAATGTTGTTGCTTAACTCCCTTGTTTCTTTTTGAATTTGTTGCTGCTGAGTTTCCTTTTTAAAATGAATTGTTTTGGCAGGAGGGTAAGACTGTTGATACATTGGAGGGCGCTGATCCTTCCAGTTTGGCCAACAAGGTTGCTAAGATTGCTGGGTCTGTTAAACCAGGAGAACCTGCAGCTCCTGCTAGCCTTGGGATGGCTGCTGGGCCCACTGTCCTTGAAACAGTGAAAGAGTTAGCAAAAGAAAATGGCTCTTCCCAAGTGACCAAGCCTGTGGAGCTTGGCCTCAGTGATGCTCTTAAAAAGCAACTGCAGCAGGTGATTGACTCTCACCCGGTCATGCTATTTATGAAAGGAACCCCTGAAGAGCCCAGATGTGGATTCAGTAGGCAAGTTGTTGACATTTTGAAAGATGAAAAGGTCAAATTTGGAAGTTTTGACATTCTTTCAGACAATGAGGTTCGTGAGGGGTTGAAGAAGTTCTCTAATTGGCCTACATTTCCTCAGCTCTATTGCAAAGGGGAGCTTTTGGGTGGGTGTGACATAATAATTGCAATGCATAAGAGTGGTGAATTAAAAGATGTTTTCCGAGATCACGGGATTGAAACTGCTGGTGGATGTGGAAAGAGTGGTGTCTCAGAATCAACTGGCTTGAGTGCAAGCCTTACATCTCAGCTGGGAAGCCTTATTAATTCGAGTCCAGTAATGCTGTTTATGAAGGGAAAACCAGATGAACCCAAGTGTGGTTTCAGTGGAAAGGTAGTTGAAATCCTCCGACAAGAAAAGATTGAATTTGGGAGTTTTGATATACTTACTGATGAAGAAGTTCGTAAAGGTCTTAAAGTTTATTCAAATTGGTCTAGTTACCCACAGCTATATATTAAGGGTGAACTTATTGGTGGATCTGACATTTTATTGGAGATGCAGAAGAGTGGTGAACTTAAAAGTGTTTTAGCCAAAAAAGGTGTTATTGTCCAGAAAGAAAATATTGAAGATCGTCTGAAGAATTTAATCACATCTTCACCAGTTATGCTCTTCATGAAGGGTTCCCCAGATGCTCCAAGATGCGGTTTCAGTTCCAAAGTTGTTAATGCCCTGAGGGAAGAGGGTGTGAGTTTTGGGTCCTTTGATATTTTAACTGATGAGGAAGTGAGGCAGGGGCTAAAAGTCTACTCAAACTGGCCAACCTTTCCCCAATTATACTACAAAGGTGAGCTGATAGGAGGTTGTGATATCGTAATGGAGCTGAAAAACAACGGAGAGCTGAAATCTACCCTATCTGAGTAGGCTTGATGTGACTTTTCTCAATTGAAAACAGGACAAACCTTGACTGAAATTTCAGTCATCTTCGTCCCAGGTGTCTTTGATATTATGCATGTGCCAAAAGTTTGCTTTATATGCATTATGATATTGTTCTAATTATTTGATGTCATTTGGTTTTATATCATATTTATTGTCTGCAGACTATGCATCATTTGTGATAAATCTATGCTATATGTTTTAGCTTAATTCTTCCTGAATGATTTATGAGTTAGCTTACCAGCTATTTTTCAGTGAGGCGGAAGGTTGTGGCATCTATACAAATTAATAAGAATTTGGCTTAGCATACATGCACATTGCATGTCATGACAAGGTTTTAACGTATTCACAAACATTTCTGTCTTCCCTGTATTAAAGTAACCTGCTGCAACTACTGCCCAACTGTTTGGGAAGGTAACCTTTCCTTTTCTCCATCGAGGCTTCAATCATGGCTTCTGCTTTGTCATAAAATCCATTATCGCAGCATTCAATAATGACAGTGTTTTGTATTGAGTATCATAGCGGCTTCCAGATGGTTCCCATTCCTTTAGAACTTTCTCTGCTTCTTCAAGCTCAGCAAGCTTCACCAGAGCTTCCAGCATGGTGATATAGTCCCTGTTTGTGTTCTATAAATCCCCCAGACTCAGGACCACAGAGATTCCCTTTAACTTGCATATAGTGATATCACCCATCTTTCTACTCTAGTCTCTCTTCTGCCTTCTTCAAAGCATCTACTGCCTTATCATTGAGGTTCGCTTTTATGTAAAAATTGGCAGTAACAGCATACGTCATATTGGCTCTCCATCTCTCTTAAGATTGACTCCATTCCATCGAGATAATTTATGGATCCACTGGATTGAATGCAGTTTCTGTAGCTGAAGTTGTCAGGGGAGACTTTTTTGTTCCTCTCAATTAGCACACTGGGGACCTTCTCATGCTGGCCCATTTTTGTGAAGCGGCACATGATGTCATTGTTACTCAGAGACGATAATACAAATCCCATCTCCTTCATTTTCTGGAAATGGGGAAGGGCGTTGACAGTTTGGCACTGTCACACATAACAATTGAAAGTTATTGAAATAGCTTTCGTTTGACACAGCAGCATGCAAGTATGTCGTTCATTCCACAAAGGATGACAGCATTATTTCAGTGAATAAACGAAGGACACATCAACCAAATGACATTTATTTAATCGGCATCGTCAACAAACAATCGACGAGAAGTCGTTTCCGTGATATACCAACAAACAAGATGTCGTTTAGGTCCATGCCTTACTAGACAAGTTGTCCATGAAGAAATATGTTTTCCCTTTGATTGACGATAAGTCGTTCACATGATAAGACATAGGAGACATACCACCTCCAATAATCTTCACCTAACACGTCAGTCATATAACCAAATTCAAGCTTTAGCAGCTGTTCTTAGTGAGTGATGATTTCTTTACTCACATTTAGTATGAATTACAATTTTCAAATCTCCATGTTTCTTTGACAGATTGCAGCTGAGGTTAAGAAGAAAAGGAATGGCTTCTGGAATATTCAAAGTGCGAGAATTCACAAGCAAACTATAGCTAACGCAGCCTCCGAACTTTATTCCGATGAATTCCCATGTACTGAGAGACGCAATCCAACAACTTAATTTCTAGTGCTTTAAATTCAGCGAGTTGCATCTGCAGTTGCAGCTTCTCCTTTCTGAGGTTCTCGTTCTCCTCCATGAGTAACAGGCTACTGTTATTATGTTCTTGAGCCATTGCATTTGTTGCTGCAATCCCTTCATTAGAAGCCTTGAGGTATGCTGGAAACACACTGGGGTCGCTTTTCTTTCGAGTAATCTCCACTAGCATATGCCCGCAGCCTCTCCGAAACTTTTCGTGCTTAAATTCCCATTTCTTTGGTGATGTTTTCTTGAATCCCTGCTTCAAATTGTATGTCAATAACAAATCCAAACTCCAACAAAATTCAAGTAAATATATAAGCAATCACTCACATAGGTATTCAGCTGGCGAATGAAGCTAGAAAAATTGTTGTGCTTGAAGTATCTAGGCAATATGAGCTCCGAGAACTCTGCCGGAGACCATACAACAAACCCATTTCCTTCTTCATTCCAGGAAACAATTTTCTTGCTGCCATCTTCTTCGCAATCTGCTCGAACATCTCCTTCTTCTAACAAATCATACGTCTTAGATAGAAATGGAGCAGGATTCCTCGTTCTTGGGGACTGCCGCTGGCTTGTGCCTGGATTAAGCTCTAGAAAGTTTCTATCCATCCTGGAGCTCTTGCTTACTAGCTTTGTTTGTTTCTGGCACCCAAAAGTGTCTATATTCCTCAGCAGAAATTTATAGTGCAAGGCGCAGGCCCTCTTGGAAACTACTAGCTAGCGCCGCGAAAGGCGGACTGTTTCTTATTGATTCTTGCAACTTTTTTGCGTCACTTAGTTGCAATTTTTCTCAGTCCACCTGCAACTTTTAGGGCTGAAAGATGTAAAATATTCCAGCAGACAATAGTAGACGTTGAATCATTGAATCTGGTAATCTACAGATAGCAAATGGGGTAGCATAAAGGGTGATTTCGGATAAACCAAATGGAAGCTTCATGATTTTGGTTTTAGATAAAATCATTTTTTGCTCTCACTGAGTACGGGCGATTAGGAAAGGACAGAGGTCAATAGTTTCGGCTGATCCATAAAATAAAATAAATTTATTTATTAATATTAAATTAAAATTTAAAAATAATTTTATAAATATTTTTATCACTTTAATTAAATAATTTAATATTTTTTAATTTATTAATAATAAATAAAATTTTTTATTTTATTAATTAAATAATTTTATTACAATAATTATATTAACATAATTAAACTATTTTATCTAAAATTTTATCGTAATAGGCTACGTGATTCTCAAACAAGCAATACACACGTACATAATCAATCAAATTATTCCATAAACTTTCTCGTAATATATTATAATGATTATGGGATAAATAATACACGCACTTGATGAAATGAGTCTAAAATTATGTCCGCACCATATTTATTTTTAATTTAAAATTAAATTTAATAAAAATTATATTTTATAAAACTGTCTAATACCCTCAAAATTGAGGATTTGCTACATAACTATAATAATATTAAAGGTATTAAGAAATCTTTGGAAGCTGTAGATATTTAGTTCAAAAGAATATCTTGATTGATCAGGGCTTACCAGTAAAACAGTTGAATATAATTCAGCTTCATTTTCAACGTAGGATATGCAAGCAAGCCACCATAACTTTTTTTTTTCTCCAAGTTTTGGATGTATCTGAAAGTGCCTCCATCAATCCGAAAGAACGGCCGAGAATTCTGACCAAAAATTGGAAGAACATGATGGCAATTTTTATCTTGCGACGTAACAGTCGGCATGACAGTAAAAGCTTTTATGTTTGTGATTTGATGATACTATTTTGCACCTGTAAATAATACAAGGGATTTTTCAGAAACATCCCTAATGTTTTAAAAAAATAAAGGAAAAGAAAAAGAAAAAGAAATTACTTAGTTTGTGAAAATAGCCTGTTAAGTCCTTAATATTTCAGTGTTAACATCTAAAGTGTCTCTTGATTGGATGATGGTTATTACCCATTTAATGTTA
This sequence comes from Swietenia macrophylla, assembly GCA_032401905.1. Lineage (NCBI taxonomy): Eukaryota > Viridiplantae > Streptophyta > Magnoliopsida > Sapindales > Meliaceae > Swietenia > Swietenia macrophylla. The sequence goes on from CP135572.1 coordinate 3,875,857, forward strand.
AAGGGTATTGAGGTAATTTCTCAACATCATTCGCTTAGATAAATATTAAATGTAAAATAATCAAACACTGCTATTTTTTTTTTTACAGTTGAAAATATACTTCCTAAAATTATTTTAAAAAAATTTAGTATATTATTAAATTTAGTATGAAAAAAATGAAAGTTTAATATATTTTTTATTAAAAAATAAAAAATTAATGTATTATCTTTCTCGTGAAAATATTATTAACTTATGTTAATTATCATCTGATCAAAAAAATTTTTAATTTTTTTTCAAAATATTAAGAACTTAATTGACTATTTAGGTCAATCAAGTAAGTAAATTTTTTTTTTATTTTTGATTTTTAATAATAGGAAAGTTTCTACACAATCTTTAATAACAAAATGTTGTGCTCCATGAGACTGTAAACTCAGTGACAAAAAGTTACAATAATTTAAATTTCATAAATAAATAATATCTATTACATGTTAAAAGGTAAGAATATGCTAAAGAGTAAAGAGTTGCTAGCAAACTTGATTTGACTGATCAATTTGATATATAATCAAGCTGGTCTTATTGGGTATTTATCAATTGATGCAGATTACCTGTTTGTTTGATTTTGTTTTGACAAAGAAAGGAGGCTGAGGCATGGGATAATGGATCCTGAACCTGGAGAAAATTACACGAATTAGAGAAAGATGATGATGTTCTGAGGAAAGTCTGGAGAAGTTTCTACAGGAAGGTTTCTAGAAAGGGTCTAGACCAGTCTCCATTATTATATTCAAAGGGCGGCTGTTTCATCACTAAGTTTTTTCATGGCTGACAGTAAACTGCAGAACAGTGCACGTTGTTTAATTAATTAATGCAGCATAATATTCATTTGGGCCCGTGGTCTTTTAGACATTGGGACCAGCCTGTTGGGAGGTAAATCTTCATTCATTATGCTGAATAAATTAAATAATTGTAAGATCTCGCTCTGGTTGCTGTGGTGTAGTGGTTATCACGTTAGTCTTACACACTAAAGGTCCCCAGTTCGATCCTGGGCAGCAACAATGTTTCTTTTTTGTTTTTATTTTTTTTATTTAAACTCCCGAATTCTTTTCTTCTCCAATGGTTCTGCAACTACACAGATGAGCATCTCACTCTGTAGAAAGTTCAATTTGCGCTCTTTATTTGTTGCTCAAGCAATTCCAAGACTTTTCTTCTCATCTATAGCGGGAGACTCCCTCTACAGAAGAATTTCACCCTTGCGTAATCCCTACATTTCAATCGTACCAGTTCTTGATCAATCAATGGTTCAAACAAGGCAACACTGTTGACAGAGAACTCCTGCGACGGATTATTACGGAGTTGAGAAAGTACAAACGTTTCAAGCATGCTCTTGAGCGTTGGTTTTCAACCATGTGTGCCAGTTGTTTCTGCTGTTACCTTAAAGTTTATTATTATATGATCTATGTTTGTATGATTTAACCAAATGGGTTTGTTAAAATAGCCAAATTGGTTGAGATTGAAGAGTTACTGCATCCCCTTCACAAAATATTTTTGCCTTTGCCAGTAGGTTTGTGAAAGTAACCGAAGTAATTTGTTAGTGGAAGACAGATTCGTGGGAATGGAGGTAAACCTCTCGCCATTTGTTATTAAATTTTTTGCAAGGGATGCGAATTTGAAGGAATCCGTTCCAAACCTCGTCTATAAAGAAACTATCTGAGATCTTTGATAGGTGCTCCTCGGAGATCTTTGATTTGCATTCACCAATCATGCTACTCCGGTAATGTTCTCTGATCATTTGCAATCCAAAACATATAGAAACTCTCTGTATGTAGTTTCTTACAGAAACACATGCACTCTACAGTATCTCTTTTAAATGATTTTATTTGATCTTTAATTATTATTCATCCACTCTAATCTCTTCACCTTCACAAAACATGACACGAGCAGCTGACAGTTGGAATTCTCACAATTTCAGAGGCTAGCTACTGCAAGGCCAAACCCAGTATACTGAAGAAAGAAAATCAAAAGCCTTGCTAAAGTCTCAACCATTTTACTAAATGTATGCAACTGAGAATCTGAAATTTGGATTATGTGACAATAAAAGAAACTTTTTATTATAATAACCCAATAATCACTGCATCCCCCTTTGCCTATATAACCATCGCTAAAGACCTTATTGTTCACAGCAAAACTACACTCTGTACTTTCAATGGCATTTCGATTTGCTTACTGCTTCCTGGCATGTATGCAAATGGCATACGACAGCTCAATAATGTGCTGTGACTACAACAATGCTGAGGTCCTTGTTCATGGCAATTCAAGGAGAGTGGTAGATGTAGAGGCTGAAGCGAAAACGAGGCCGGCTAGGCATTCTGATTGACTCCAGCCAAATCTGCCAGGAGGCCCTACAGGCTCAAGTTTTTAAACCAAATGGTTAAAATGTTTATTAGATTGAAATATTGTAGCCTATACGAGCTACCAGAATGTCTGGTCAGCTTGCATTGCAGAGTGGTAGTACCTGGACAACTCGCCGGCACTGCCCATCTCCGCCGAGGAGCTGGTTTTCATATAAATCTTCCTCTTCCATGGAATGTTGTCAACATTTAGTCACGTGAAAGTTGTGCATTGTGAGGAGATTTGATGTCTTATAAACGATAGGAATTTTATTAAATGAGATTAGAAACGTTTTGTAAGAGTATAATACGTTGACATGTCAATTAACATTGATACGTTGATATATCAACTATCCCAATTTTGCTACGGTCTTAGAAACATTATCAACTATCACCCCTTATATAGTTAAGAATCTGATACTCTGATTACGTAACCATGAAGAAATCTCCTTATTGTGGCAGTGTTTTGACTATTGAATCCTCAACAAATCTTCTATTTTATGACAACCCATTAATTACAGAATCCCCTTTTGCCTATATAAACTCAGCTTCGGTCCATATTCTCCACAGCAGAACAAATACTGAAACCAAAATGCAGAAATTCCGCTTTCAGTAGCCTTTAACAATTCTTTCTCCAACCCAGAATGCGTTCGAGCTGCTGCATTCAACTGCTCAATATGTTCTAACCAACACAAGGTCGTTGTTCATGGCAATTCAAAGAAGAGATATCCTTTGAACTCCCCGTCCCATGCAGTTACGCCCCTGTCCAAGCCTTCCCACCCACTCCTCACTCGAGAAAATCTTGGACTCAGAGAAAGTCATACAGGCTCGATATATTGATTCGAATGTTCATCAAATCAAACAGTTACAGCCTGTATGACAGATCAGAATCCCTGATCAGCTTGCCTTACGGTGGGGAACAAAATTTTATTAGTAAATTTGTGCATTGCACTGTTCCCTTCTGCAATTGCTCCAGGGTCTGGTTCATCTTCTCTGAAAATAAGCATGGGACTAGTTTTCGTGTAAACCTACTTCTTCCATGGAACGCTCATAACTAATCACCTGGGCATGGAAGTGGTGTTTAATTATCTTGTATACAATGCATTTTGTTCTGTTAAAATAAACTCTGGCTATTTTAAGCCATAGAAATTCAGCTTAAAATAACCAGAGTTTTTTCTCCAAGAAAGAATGTGTTGAAGTTGCATTGATCAACAAGCGAATGCTGTATTAGCACGAAGAGGTGGTTGTTCATGGCAATTCAAAGAAGACAGGAAGATGAAGAGAGGCCGATGTGTGATCTTATTTGCAGACAATCTTGGAAGGCTGTAACTCAAACGCTGGGTTTGCCGCCAGAGGATGATCGACGGCAAGGATGCCGGCGGCAACGCATCAAAAAGAGATTTGGGGTTTGGATTTTTGCATCAGTTAATTGAATAACACAACTTGCTCTGAACTTATAGAAGATCCATAGCCCAACCTCTACATGGGCTTTAATCCTGTGGTCTAGGCCCAATATGGTATGGGCTCAGGACAAAATTCCATCCAAAACAAACAAGAGCATCACTTAAGAAATTCTGAATTTCAAAATTAAGAGATTCTGAATTTCAAAATTTTATTTATTTATTCTTCTTTCAATTTGACCACAATCCATTAAATGCAAGGTTTAGTTACAATGAATGTAATTTTTTAAATATTTATGTTAATAATTTATATTTTTTTAATTAATTATTTTAATTTTTATATTTATTTCGTTAATCATTTTATGTCCACACTTTTAATCAAATTTGTAAATTGAAATCAACAAAAGATTAATAACTTGAACCATTGGGAACAATTTTAGTGTTTGACTAGTTCCATTTAACCCTAAATGGTAAAACTTTTGCACCAAATTTACTTAATAAACAAATACTGTCTGCGGCCTTTAGTTTTTAGTGTTTGAAAGTCAAAAAAAGAACACACCACCATATCATAAAAAATTCATAAACAAATTTGTGGGAAAACCAAACCAAAGAAAAAACCCATCAGGAAATGCCAAAATTGCATCACGAATGACGTGGTTGGAGGTTGAGTCAACAATGGCTGGAAATTGCGTAGAAATGACAAGAACTAGTATTGCTTTGTTATCTTATGATTTCATTATCAAGAGAGTAGAGGTGGGCTTGTGAGTTTTGGGAGTTGTTTATTGTGATGAGAATGATGGGGAAAATGATTAATGAAAGATTTATTGGGATTAAATTTTCGGATTTTGAGATTCTGTTTGTTGGATCAATCTTTGTCCTGTGATTGGTTGTGGTTCAAGCTCAACCATGTTGTCCTTTCTCCAGTTTGCGCAGTTTGTTGAAAGATTTGAGTTTGTGTTGTTGCAGCAATATTGGCTTGCCTGGCCTGCAGGCTTAGACAGGAAAAACGAATTGGACGCATGGAAAGAAATGAAGTGGTGGCAATTAGGTATAGGGTAGTTGAGATAAACCAATCAATAATTTAATTAAAAGTTAGGCAAGGATGTTGATAGAATAGGGCTACACTTATTATAATAATACTAAGGGATCAACATCTTCTCCTCTTTTTTATTATTTATTTTGATAAGATTATTGACATGTGACATAATAATAATAATAATAATAATAATAATAATAATAAATAATTAAATTTATATTTTAATAAATTTTATAAATTAAATTTATATTTTATAATATAAATTATAAAATTTAAAATATAATTTAAATTATTTATTATTAATTATATTACCTGCTAATAAATATCGCATATGTTACACCCACTTCTTTGACACCACCGCCCACCCCCCTCTTGCTGCCACAGAATTTTGTCCATCTTAACTAAGAATAAAGTCTCCGCTGAAATCAACATCATCGCAATTAATAATAATAATAATAATAATAATAATATTTAAAAAATAATTGGGAAAAAAGGGGCAAACTTGAATTTGTCTATAAGCAAGTTGGTGCATTGGTGCTTCTTTCATTATATGCAATCTCGAATGCTTAAGCAGAAGAAAACCAATGAATAAACGAAAGCACTATGGATTTGAGAATGACAAGCCTTAACATCATACGGCCGTAGGAAACACCAATCTGTTTATCTCTTTTCTTTTAGTGGGCTAGATTAGACCACTATTACATATATATGTCCTAATCTACCATGCTAATAAGTTTACATTGATGCTCATGCTCTTTACAAGGAATACAAAAAGGAAGAGGAGGCAGATTAACCTAAACTTGATATTCAAAATACAACGAGGCACAGAAGAAAGCAACAGAAAAGGAAAATAGAAATTCTGTCTAGTGACTTGTTTGCCAGCATCTCATGCGGTCTCAACCTGGGGTCGCTGTGATAGGAGTTTGGGTATGTATATAAGCTTGCTGAATTTCCAAACATGGTAGCATAAACCATCCCTCCAAACGTGCCGACTAATGGATGCCGGAGTCCAGTCATTGCTGCACCCCCATGATTAAGCAGTGGTGAAGGAGAATCCTGTTCAAAATTGCCATATGGATGAGAATCCAAGCGTTGGCTTTGATAAGGGTTACGATATGGAAGTTGTTGACCCAAATTGGATGTGGGATTTAGAAGAGCTTGGTTACCACAAGCTGGTGGCCTTGGGGGTACAATCCTACCGCGGGAGGGTAAATTGCCTTCAACTTCAGACTCATTTGGGGTTTGGCCCCGACCGTAGAGGGGAACCATTGTTGTATGTGATATGTCAGCCTTGCATACTGGACATTGTGGGTGCTCATCTGAGGCAAGGGAGGCACTCTGAATGTGAAGCCACTTGTAGATGCAGGGCCAGCAGTAGAGATGGCCACACAAGGTGACCACTGGCTCATATGCAAAGTCCAAGCAGATGCAGCAGTCAAAGCAACCATCATAATCTTCTGAACCTGGGGCTGCACCTGCATAAGATTTCCATTCCTGGGCAAAATATTGCTCAAAGGCCATTGATCTGTTGGCGCAAATTGCAGTATTTACCAATATTCCTTTGATTCTGAAATAAGATGAAAAATGAAACCCAATTAGCACTTGGATTCAAAGATTAATTAACATTTGGTGATATATTATCTCACAAAAAAGGGCATCCACCATGCAATCAAACAAGATCTGAAAACTAAACAACTAGGTAGAAGAAGAAAGCAAAAACAAAAAATAATGCCTGATTGCTTGTGCAAAAGAACATCTCAAGCAACTAGCAAAAGATTATCAAGGAAAACATCAAACAAGAATGGCCCCACCGGGTGGCTCAATTTCCACTCAAAGGGCTAAGAGCTGACACAGCTTATCTACGAAATGGATAAACAACCAAAGGAAACAGAGAGTGCCCACAACTTATGAACTTTTTCATGCACAAAAAGCACATGATACATGCCCTTCTATTTTTTTTTTTTATTACTACTTTCCTTCCTTTGTAGTTAACTTTTATTTTAATATCTATTTGCAAATTTTCATTCATTTCTTATTGCAGGATAAAAAATGAAGTGCTGTTGCGACGATAACAGCTAATGGGAAATATGTAATTATAGAATTCATTCTGTTTCTTGCAAACCCTCGTCAACGATCTACAGTTTCCTTTTTGATTTATTTAGGCCTCCTGATACTGACGCACATATAAATAATTTGGGAGCTTGAGAGTCAAATCACTGAGATGATATGATAAACAGTGCCAATTTAATTTCACATGGAAAGTGTTAGGTGAAGCACACATTTAGCATATTGTATGTCATATAAATTTACTATCAAACAAGATAAGAAGGTTCCAAGTAATGACTAGCTGCAAACTCTCTCCAGCTGTATATAGAATAGGACATAATGGGGGCAACAATAAAATATCTATAACGCTCCTCATGAAACAGCACTTTTTAGCGAACGGACTTTTAGACATATATTACACCTAAATCCTAGCTTTAACTCAGCCTTGCAAGAACACAAACAAGATAATGAAACAGCACCAACAATACTTTAGGGGGAAACAAAGCTTCCATTTAAGTAAATCATGTATGGTTTCCAATAATCGACCATTATTTCAAAGTTCCACTGCATTTCAAAAAACCATGTGCTAGCATACGACTAAATAATACAACATTTCAACCAGTTTTGCCTGCTTCTACAATGGTACAATATAGTAACTCATTTCAACCAATTCTGGGAAAAAAAAAATGCAAACAAACAAACAAACAACAACAAACCATATGCAATACAAAAAAGTGAAAAGAAAAAAACAAGCTCAACACCAGAGAACCATGCAGCAGAAATTTTGAAAAAAAAAAATGGAAAAAGGAATTTCAATTGCTCAGTCATAAATCCAAGAATAAAAAAACCTCTCAATTCCACCAACACAGTGGCCAACACAGATCCAACCAGTTCAATGTTTTTAAAAGAAAATAAAAAAGAGAATGAAAAAAAAGAAAAGAAAAAGCAAAAGGCTTCTGCTTTCTCCTTGAACCAATCCCCTCTTTACTACACTAAAAACAACCAAAACCCTCTCTGTATGTCCAGTTAGTTTAACCCTAACATCAGTTATCGCACTTAAACATAATGCTTTAATAATAACAGACAAAAGGAAAGAGAAACACCAAACGAGACAAAGGAGAGGGGGTTACGTTCACACCACAGGACAAAAGCTCAAAGTTTATCTCAAACACAGGTTAATCCTCTACTTTAGCCAAAATGAGCGGCTAGTGCATTAGTGACTGGTGCCTGACAAATCCACAAATCAAAAAATAATGGTGCAGATCCAGTCCTTTGATCACTAGGGACATGAGAAATACAGGACTGAAGCCTAATCTCTCACCATCATTCCAGCTATAATGTCATGTACTGAAGTTAAATTTGATGAAACCATCAAAAAATAGAAGAACAACTCCACAACATCTCACCCAAGATCTATTAACTTTATAAGCAAAAAATTCTCACCATTTTCCCACAAATCGTCTAAATTCGCCAATCAAACAAGCAAACCCAATTATTCGAATTTGCAAACAAGCACGAAAATCATCCACACTCCCCTACGTCTAATCCAGATAAAATTTTTACAGAAAAAAATAACTTTAAAGTTCTTAGTTCACTCAACACAGCTAGCTTTCCGCCATTACAAGAAACAACGGAAATCATCATTGCACCCCTCCGTAAGATTCTCGAACTAAACACATTAGCATAAATTATAAAAGAGTTCCTGAATTGCCTGGAAAACGGCCAGCAAAAAATTTTTAACATTTCTAGAACCAATCCAAACAAAGCCTACATGAAAGCAAAACGAGAAATCCAAAAAACAAAATGAGCATAGGTGCATGCCTGGGTATACCAAAGACAGATGAAACGATGCCGTTTCGATACTTCTAAGTAGAGCCCCAGAGATTTTGATTGAGCGAGACCAAAAGCTTAAACCGGCGAGAAAAAACAAGAAGAAGACAGAGGGTGATTCTGGCGTTGATAAAGGGCGAATGGTTGAGGCAGCATACCAGTAGTGAGTGGTATTACAAGAGAATCGAAGTCGCTGTATCGTTTTTACTTTGGCCCTTATGCTGATGTGGCTTCACACACTTCGGAATTCACGCCCGTACTCACTCCTTATTGGACCTTATTATGTGATCATTGCATGATTTTGCCACGTGGATATTGGGTGTAATTTTATTAATTAATTAAAAAAAGGGGAAAAGTTGGCATTGGCTACCATTCTTGGAATTCTCGATTCCTTGATAATTTAGTTAATAACATCTCAATCCCATCATTTTATTATTGTCTCAAATGAGATATAGTTTTTCTATTTGTATCAAATGGGTCCCTAAATTTAACCACTACAAAATGATTAAAACCATTGTAGTTACTTTACCATGGGTTTGTAGTTTAAGCTTAACTATAAAACTTATGATTTGAAGTGCCAAAATTGCAAAACATGATATATGATATTAGATCATGTGATTGCGTATTATTATTGTAGATGAACGGCCATTATTACGGTCTATGTGAATACCTTATTTTATATAACCGTAGTCGTTAATTTTCTTCCGCTTCGTTAGTCAACAAAGTTACAATTTCTAACGTCGGCTGGAATAAAATGAGGTATTAATATTCGGGTCCTTAAATTTGATGAAATTATGAATAGAAACATATGTTATAACTATATTTCATACGGGTCCTTTTCATTTTCTTATGGTATCGAGTGATTAAGAATTAAGAGGCAAAATAAGGATTTTATTTGTAGAATTTAAAAAAAAAACACATATAAATTTTGAATTTGCATTTTTTTCCACTCTAATTTTTGGTTTTGTTATTTTTTCACAAAATTTTCACTTATCAATGTTGTAATTTTTTTGACTAACTATTAAAAATATATAATTGAAAATAAAAATTAAGAATACTAGACGGTCTAATCATAAAACGTCTTAAAATAATACAAGAGACTTAGAATTTAAAATTTTAATTCAGTGTACAAGCAATATTATATATCATTCTAATATATGTCATGTATTCACAAGAAAATATAAATCTTAAAAAAAAAAAATTTGTTAAATTAACATAGATAAGTGATACCGAATTTAATTTTTCTTAATGATATTTTATAAAAATAAATAATAACTTTAATAAATAAAAACTTATATCTTAACTCAAACAACACTCAAACTATTAAACTAAATTCTACTTTAAAAAAATTAAATAAATTTTCTTAAATTATTTTACGCTTGTTTTCTTTATATTATACATAATGTTTGAATACATCTCTCGTTGAAAAAGAGGAAGGCTTTTATTTTTATTTATGTGACATTTAAAAAGAAAACAAAAATATAGATGATCAAATTTATAATTAAAATGATTTAATTTTTAAGTTTTTTAACAAATTTAACCTATTTTAAAATTTTATTATATTTAAAATTAAAAATTTAATATTTAGACGAAATTATTCCTAATTGTTGAATTAATAAACAATCAAGAATTATTTCATTCAAAAATTGAACTTTTTGACTTCAAATATAAAAAGTTTAAAACTCAAGTTTTAAATGTAAATGGTCTTAAAAATTAAGCCAATTTTGTCAAAAACCCTAAATGATATCATTAACATCCATAAATATGTATAACGGCGGGGATTTATGTAAAAATAAATTGCAAATATAATCATATTGCAATTTTACTAAAATTGAAAGATCCCAATATCATTTCTCCTCGTTTAAAATATGAATTTCTTGGTCGTTGCCCACGAGCATGGTTCAATTCGTCCGTTCCCATTTCTACCAACCCTAGAACAAAAACAACCAATGAAAATTCATGCAGAGCACGTGTGTCCACGCATTACATCATTACGTATCATTATTTTTTTAATCATTTATTTATTTAGGTACATTATTTTTTATATAATTAATTAATTAATTAATTAAATGAATTAAATACAATTCTATTTATAGAATTGTTATATTCATTTTATTCATAAAATTTGTCTACAATATATTTTATGTATATTATATCTAATTTTTTTAACTTTTGTATTAATTATTTTAATTTTATTTTTATATTTAATTTTTTTTATGTTACATATTTTATTTTTTTTATTTTTTATTTTATATTTTATATTAAATAAATATAATTATAATTAAAAAAATGTAAATTGAATTTTTGATTAAGTTTTGATTTGAAAAAAATAAGACCAACAAATTTTAATTTAAATTTGTTTCAAACCAAAGCCACCCACTTATTTTAAAATTTATATTTTATATTTTATATTTTATTATTTTAATTAATAAATAATAGTTGATTTAAATCTAATTAATATAAATTTTTTAAAAATAATTTTTAATTTTGAACTTATTCTAGTGCGCGCCACAAACCAATTCCCTTGTTAGCCTCAGCCGCGCGCGTATAAAAGCTTGAACCAACTTGATTCTTCCATTTTTGTTTTTTCAAATCCAAGAGAATTCCCTCTACTTGATTCTTCCATTTTTGTTTTTTCAAATCCAAGAGAATTCCCTCTATCTCTCACACTTGGAATTTCAAAAGCTGAAAAAATTTCCGCTGTGAAATCGATCTCCAGAAAACGAGGCTCCGAGTCTGTACTCGCAAAATGGGAATCGAAACACGGAGTCGTGGACCGTTTCGATCCAGATCTCTCCAGGTTCGTCGCTTAAACGATTTTAAAATTTGCGTTTTGTTGATGAAGATTTGTTGTTTTGATTTCTCGTTGAAATTGCAGCGACTTGAAAGGTAGTATGTCGGCGCTGCTACGGATCAAAGAGAAGGCGCAGAAGGACGATTCAAAAGAAGAACGAAGACACATTTTCCAGGTAACGTTGCTAAATATTTTTCGACGATCATTTTTAACTTCAATTTGAAGATTTAGTAGCTGATACTTTGCTTGTAATTTAGGTAATAAATATCAAACACAGTTACTATTCGGCTAGCTAAGTTAACTGAGATTCTTAATTGCTTGCACACGATGCTTGATAATCATCGTTACTTTCAAATGAATGGATTATGGATCTTATTCGTTCACCACGGAGCTAATTCTAAAATTCAGTCTTCTGTAATTTCGATAGTTTCTTCAGACTCTGTCACATCATTTTTCTATGTTTGTTTTTATTTTTCACATATACATTGAAAATAATTTGATTTCCGACTTAATCGAGCATCAAATGATCAAAAACGTTTTCATTTGCCTCGTAATTTAACTGAAACGGCAAAATCTTTTTCAGAACTAAAAAAATACTTGAAATGCTTTTTGAAAAAGCATTTGAGAAGTGCTTCCTTGAAAAAATATTTTAGTCCGAAAGCTACAAGAATGCATTTTTTTGTTACTTTTGTAATTTGACACTCCTAGTTACTTTAAAAGTACTCTTAAGCTCCATTTTCAACTTCAGAAAACAGTATACCATATCATTAAATATGTTCAAGTTATATTGTTATGCTTCGGTTCCTTTGCTCTTCATGTACACTACTGCAATTGCAGTGGCATAATTTGTGTTTGGTGACAGTGTGGGCTCTGAAATCAGGTCTAAGATTAATGAGTTGAAATCAAAAATCGAGAAGGATAGGTAAAATTTAAATCTTTTAGACCACTTCAATGATTAGATTGAACATGTTCTTTAATTTGTAGACAAACTAATACTATTTATTCTTTTGCAATTTTCATTATAGACAAAGTTTTGCTAGGGCACTGACAGAGCTCAAAAGAGGTCTGATGTCAACAATGGAACTTGACATAAGATTGCAGAAGATGAATTTTATCTTTAGCATTTGCTTCCTAGTTTAAGCATTGCCAAAAGATTGATTTGATAAATTACTGTGGTTGAATATTTTCAGTGTGAAATTTGCTCAAGGAATGAGACTGCCAAGTTCCAAGATGTTTAGAAATTCTGCAAGGAGAGAGCTAGTCATCTTCAGCCCTTAAAAGGTACTCTCTGCTGCCATGTGCGCCATTTGGTTTTATGGCTAAGGGTGTAGAAGGATCAAACTCAAAGCATTTTATACATGAATGTATCCGTTTATCATCAGCTAATTCATTTATTTATTTTCACTACCATATTTGAACTGTTACACAAAATGGAATTCTGTCTGTTTGTGCAAGTAATTTGATTTACCATTTAGGATCACTTTGAGAATTCTCATATCCCTAGGTCTTTCTTTACCTATAACAAAGCACAGCATTTGATGGTGTCTAGGTGGTAGCATTATTTTAATGTTACGAACTTGAGTTGCTGGCTTCATTTTCCATGAATCAACATGGAAAATCGAGAAATAAGGGCTGAAACAATGGTTAGTGTCCTGCAACTAGTCATTCCTAGAGTTTTAACTCAGCATTACTCCAAAGCTATTCTGCACTCTTTTTCCTCGCTAAATCATGTTCTGTTTTAAATGATAATGACAAACGACTTCATTAATTACATTTGTTTTATTCAAGTGCTGATTTCTGGCGCATTCTGATAGATACGATGTCTAAGTTTGAGGAGGACAAAGAAAGGCTGTTCATGCGCTATGAACAACTGAGTAAGCAACAAGATTCTCTTCCCCTCTTCCCAGTGAAACATAACTCCACTAATATTGCGGTGGGTTGAAATCAGGGAAGAAAGAAAATAATTTGATATCTGAACAAGAGAAATTTTGTGCTGATAAAATTGCTAAGCTGGAGGGGGTCCTTGAAAAAGCAGCAGCAGGTAAACTAATTATAAACATTAACTTTCTGGATTGCTGGTTCTTTTGCTCTCGTGTAAATATCTATAATTCAGATTTTACATTTTGGAAAACAAGACGACAAAACTTCCAGCATTTTGAATAAATATTATGCATTCTCTAAAAATTTTAACCTTTTAGGCTAATAAATAGAAATATATATGAAAGGAAATGAGATAGAATGACACATAGAACTCTTGGTTTGAACCACAGAATCTGGAGAGGCTCTTGGATAATTTAAAATCAATTGCTTCAATTTAGAAAACTCCTACAATCTCCTTTGTTTCCCAGTTGACATCCTGGATTTGCCCAAGTCATAGTTTTCCCGCGTAAATCACCATCTTTCCATCACATGATTGCTCAACTTCATAGAGCCAATGGATAAAATATTGAGAGAAGTCCGAGAAATACAACCACTAATTGGCTTGAGAAAATCAACCCCATCGTATTCAATATTCTTAATGATGAATTTAAATGGATGGATTCGTGCAAATTGTACCCTCCCCCCAACTTGTACCCTCCACATTACGTTCTATGGCTGAACTGATCAACTTGTCTATCTGAGAAGAATTCGGAGCTTGTTCGTAAAATAAACTGAGGCGGAGCTTTTCAACCTTAGGACCATTGCAAAGGCCTAGGCTCTTGTCGATGAAAACCACCCATGCTTGGTCATGCGGAAGGGTCAAAACGTTCGTCAAAGTCCAGTGTTGGAACCACAGCACAAACCGGAAGCCATCTTTTCCAAAAACTCCCGTTTATATGACATCTTTCATTGTTTAAAATGACCGGATGTGTTTGGAGGATTGAATCAATCTGCCTGATGTAGTCCAGGTTTTCACTGTGCCCAATTTTCTTCCTTTTTGAAGGAGGGAGCCTAAGCCGGGAGACTAACCTCGATCTTAAAGTCCACGGTTAAAATTGCACACCCGTGGCTGCTCTGCGTTTTTTGTGCGTGAAGGAATACTTTCTTGGTATTTTTGTTTTGAAAAAAAGAAAGAAAAGAAAAGAAAATGAAAAAAAAGAGATTTTTGTAATTAATTGTACCATTGTATTATTTTTTATTTTGATAAAAATATATTTTATTTTTAAATTTATTGATATTTATTATATTATTATTTATAATTATTTTTATTTTTAATTTAAATTATTATATTTATTAAAAATAATTATTATAATAATAAATATATATTTTTAATATTCTTCTATATAAATACACATTATATTCATTAATTATTTTTATTTGAATAAAAATACGTACTTTTATTACAATATTTTATGCATTTCATAATTTAAAATTAGATTAATTTTAAATTTTATATGTAAAAATTTATACTTTGTAAAAATATATATATTGATTAAAAAATATTTTAAATATATTACTTATTTTTTAAATTTACAAATTCAATTATATATAAATTTATTTATTAAAAATATATTTAATTTTTAATAGTATTTAAAAAATTATATTATAACTACAAGTAATAATTTTTTATTTTATTTAATAATTAGTTTATTTTTAAAAAAATTAAAATTATTAAATAAATATGACTAATTATATGAATTATGATAAGTATAAAATTATAAAATAAAATTATAAATTAATATAATTATGAAATACATAAAAAATATTTATTATCAAAATGATGACAAAAATAAAAATAATTATAATTTATAAAATAATGCTGAATTTTTATAACAAAATTAAAATAATAAGTTAATTTGCAAATAAAATAAAGTAAAATAATATTATGTTAATAATTTTTAAAATATTTAGTTAATTGAAAATAATTATATTAAATTAATTAAAATAAAAAATTATACTAAAATACATAAATAAATAATAAAATTGAAAGTTTAATTATATGAAAAAATAAAAATTCTTAAAAAAATTCTTTTCTTCCTCTCTTCTTTAAAATAAATAAAAAATTTTGTTATTCATTTAATTTTTTTTCTTTTTTATTATAAATTAACAAAAATAAACATACCTTTTATGCTTAATAACATTCAAGAAGGTCTTCTGTTCCGCTTTGAAGCAGTGATAGTGTTAGGTTTCTGCTTGGTTTTCCTATTTAGTTTCTCTTTCAAGGTTTTTCCAAGTCAAAATTGCCTAAATTATACATAAATATCACAAACCAATCTCCAATTTGGTCCTGGAAACATGCAAAAACCATATATTGCCGAACAAGATTCTATGTACATTGACATGTAACTCAACACAGAGTAGAAAATGGTTACAGTATAAAAGCACCGAGAAATTTTTTTTTTTTTTTTTTGAGTTTTAAATGATTTTGCAAGCTGTTCTGCTGTGAATGAGCAATTTAGCGGACTGTATTGGAAGGCGGGGTGGGTTGGCCCTGTTGTATAGACCACGGGGGGCGCCGGTTATGATCCTGCATATAATACAATCATATGGAGTCAATAATTCATTCATCTACTCTATGAATCAAAAACCAAGTCTGTAAGCGAGTAAAATAGAGTGTCGGGGACAGCAGCATATCCAATTTAAAGGACTCTTTTCATGCTTTATTACAAAATTAGCTCTGAAGAACCCTTTTACTATGAAATTATTTATAACTAGAGCATTCGTCTCTACGTTTAGTGCCTCAACTTTTATGCATTGAGTGATACCACATTGTCCCAATTACAAATTTGAATATTGTGCAGAACAACAACTTGGAAAATTGTTGAAGGATCATCATCCCAAGCTCTCAACAAAACATTAGTAACTGTGCGAGTTCTTTGAACTCATTTATAATATAGACCAAGAGCCCATCTTGACTACAATGCATCATGTACTAGTGACTTTGCAAGTTGATAACCGTTTCACCGTCAAATGCCACCAGCTCTTTCCTGCTTAAGGCATCCATGGATGCCTGTCTGGTATAACACTAGCAATTTTCTTCTAGCACACAGTTATTCCAACAAACACACACACACACACACAGAGAAAGTAGGACAATAGTTCACATACCCCAATATCTGTCACAAAACGACAAGAGGAACACCTTACAGATGAAGCTCCATATGGATACATCAGCAACAATGCACAACTATCACACTTAACTTGCCCAACCTGTTGAGCTGAAAACGAAGCATACAGTGGAGAAATTTAAGTGACTTGTCAAAATGAAGTTTGCAATGCAAAGGGAAAGTTTTTAACTAAATTGACGATATTTTTACCTTTCAAATCTGAAGAAAAGACACATTTCATGCAGATGTGCGCACTTCCATAACAGTTTAATACAAATATTTAGCTATCATGATCTATAGTTGAAACCATGCCCCATTTATTGAACTGAATAAATGGTCACTGGTGTGTACATCGCACTGCCATTATAGGGAATGATAGAATTTGCTAACCCAAAGTTATTTCACCTCAGGCAAAGGTCTTTCAACAGTCACATGTCAAACAGATTATGTAATAGTCAATGGACTAGTATTGAAGTGAAATTGTGAAGGAACAAGAATAGTAGTGAATGGTTGAGTAACAGCAGAAGTCAGATGCAACACTGTTGTATAAACTTCATAAGTACATCCACACTTTGATGGCTACTTCAGTGCCTCTTGAGGTCTACAGGCCTTGTGTAACAGCGGGACAAGAATCACAGCGATGTTCCACTCCACTTAGGTGTATGTGCCGTGATGACTATGGGCTAGGCCCCGATCATGTTGAATTAGTTGCAATAAAGTCACAACTACAACCCAAAATATCAGAGATTTGTAACTTTGCCCTTGAAATAAATCTATGAAGATCCCACCTTACACACTGCCTAGTTAGCAAGGTCAAAAGATTCAAGGGCTTGATAGAAAAGGAAAGAGATACAAAGATGAATTAATTATAAAAAGGAAATCTTTAAATTTATTTATTAATTTGGAGTGTTGACAAACAACAAAGTAATAGTTAACACTTGGAGTATAATGCTATTTATGATGGAAACCACTATCAATTCAATCATGTGAGGAGAAAAGGAAAAAAACCTTCAAGCACAAAATTGACAGTCTGACAGCATGAACATTTAACATGTCTAGCTCCTCGTGGATATGCAAGCAGACGGCGGCAGGAACCACAAACCATTTGAGCCATTTCTGCATCAAATTACAGAACTGACAATATTAGAGCACATTTTACAAACCAATTATGCTCATAACATTCCATTAACATTCATCTACATGCCAGGAAAAATTATAAATGACATGGAAACAAATCAATGACAAGATATACAAATACTCAAAAACCCTAATGATAAAGGTTTAGTTCAGACAAATGGTTCTTTAGACAAAAGAATTAATTGCATCTAAACCCATCATTGACCATGCAGCGTTAACATAAAAATATGGACCAAATATCTTCAATTCTTGCAATTGTAAAACAAATCAAAATTCAAACTTACAAAACGTGTATCATATCATCCACACCCTTATTAAAAATATTCTAATATGTCGAGGATCACATGTAAATCTAATTTGATATGCCACACACGACAAAGGACCTAACTTTCCAAACATATCAATCATATTTCCAGAATGTAAATGTGGTCAATAAATATCTCAAAGGTTCTAAATTAGCATAGGGCCACTTCTATGAGATTCATAAATTAAATAAAAAGGGATAAAGATAGTTTCTTCCACCGCAGCATTGGCAAGTTATGATAGAGAGCCAGATAAACCATAGGAATTCCTAAAATCTACCATTAGACAAACAATTGACATTGATATCAATCTCTAAATGTTCTTTGATCCAACTAAATCTTATATTGCATTCTCTGTTTCTACTGAATTTGATTTATCACAACGGCAATGCATCGGGCATGATTTAATGAAAACATCTTCTGGGTTTTAAAAAGTTTACATAAATAAGCACATAAAACCCAACTACATGCCTAGATATAACCATAAGGGGTGACTGACCGGAAGGAGAAGGCGCCGGTAGAGGCGGAGGAATGGGTTCCCAACCCGGCGGTGGACCGGCTTCTTCTTCTTCTTCTTCTTCTTCTCGCTTTTCCATTACTTCTTTTCCTATGTTCTCCATTCAAAATGACTTCGACCGTAACTCCGTGACCCAGAATGACGAAATTAAAGAATAACGGGTTGCAAACTTACATCCAGTGACCCAGAATCTTATTGGAACGCTCCGATTTCCCGTCCTTTAGATTAATAAAAAATTTACTTGGTAGAATAACAGAGAAGTCCTCAGTTTCAGAAAATTAACAGAATTTACCATAATTATTATATTTTTCCATACAATACAACCGCATAACCGAATGCGTCAACTTTTTAGTGCATTATGTACCACACGTGTATGTACAGTACATATGTAATATAACTGTAAATATTATATACAGTACATTATGTACCGTAGCTTATCCATAAACTTTGCCCTGAAACTCAAATATTATTCATAGAAATTTCTATTGACGCAACAACCATTAACCATAATTTACTTCCCGGAAGAAAGTTGACACGATGGTAATGGTATACTGCACACCTCTACTCTACACAACAAGGTATTAAGTTGACATTGTTATTAACAAATCTCCCAATCCATTACTTTCTAAACAAGGGACTGAAAAGGAAAAAAAATAAAAATACAAATGACGAGACTTTTCAGGTTCAGTCTCCCGGCAAAAACATGACCAATCTCTTAAATAAGTTTGTTACAAAATTGCAAGGCAAAGAGAAAAACGGGCAGACATGTCATTTTGTTATAAGATTATGGCCTATGAATCGATGAACTCCATGCTGTTCAGATAAGAGTGACGAGCCAGTCAAATCTCTCTCGTCTCAAGCTCCTTTCTTCTTCTGGTCCTTGGATGACTTGGCATCCTCCTTTGTGAGCATTCTTGGTGCGATGGCCATGGCCATAAGCTCTTGAAATAGCAGCTTACAAGCGTAAGGAATGTGCACCTACAAACACAATCATTAGCCAATAAGGAAATAATTGAAGCTTTCCTCCCAGTGCAAGCACAAGAAAATACATTGTACAGTAAAGAAAAAAGAGTGTGTCAAAAAAGTTCACCTGTACTATGTCTGTTTTGTTCTTGCAACCTCGACACTCAAATGAGTTCTTTTTAAGGTTAGCAATTGCAATTAATCCGCAACGCTCACAGACATGGACTCTGTACGCGTCGCTCTGATCAAACAACCTTTCCTTGAGAAAGTGGGCAGCCCCATGAGCGATCATACAATCTCGTTCCATTTCTCCGAATCGAAGCCCGCCATCACGAGATCGTCCCTCAGCAGGCTGCCTTGTCAAAATCTGCACAGGACCACGTCCACGTGAATGGATCTTATCATCCACCATGTGCTTCAATCTTTGGTAATATGTGGGGCCGAGGAATATCATAGCAGTGAGCCGCCTGCCAGTGTGACCATTATACATGGTCTCAAAACCACGCATTTGATACCCACATTTGTGAAGCGCTTTGCTGATATTGTCCACCTAAAACATCAAAAAAGAATAGATGAAGATGAAATCATGCACTTCTTGTAGTATAATATCTGATACCACAGATATTTCTTTAGTTAATAGTTTAACCCATGATGGGCCTTGGGTTAATCTTAATTTTAATGGGTCTAATTAGAAGAGATCTGAGTCTTGGACTAACCCACCCCACACCTGCCCCATAGCTATCCGTAATCCAAGTTAAGGTTTGTCAAAATAATTAAGTTCTCACCAGAATGTCCCATAACTAAAACTTAACAAGTTGAATGTGCTACTTACAGTGACATCTGTAAAAGGTGTGGCATCACCTTCTTTCCCCATATGGGCTGCAACCTTCCCCATGATACACTCAATAAGCTGACCAATTGTCATTCGAGAAGGAATGGCATGTGGATTCACAATGATATCCGGGGTGATGCCTTCCACTGTCCATGGCATGTCTTCTTGAGTGTAAGTCATGCCCACAGTCCCCTTCTGACCATGCCTACTACTGAACTTGTCTCCAATCTGAGGTATCCGAACAGATCTTACCCTTACTTTCACAAACCTCAACCCATCAGCATTTGTTGTCAGTAAAACCTAAAAAGAAAAAAAAAAGTAAATAGTTAGGCAACCAACAAATACATCACAAAATGCAAAACTTCAACTATGCTCGGAACTGTCCTCACATTATAAAATTACAGTAAGATTAGTACAAAAGCTCTCATGTGTATATGTATATTAATGGCCAAGTAAAATGGGAACATAAATAGCACTCACTTGATCCACTATTCCTGTTTCACTGTGGCGTAAGCTTATGCTATGATCACGTCTGGTGTAACGTGATGCCTGTCCTTGAGCTTCTTCCTGAGCAATTGGAGTGGTCTTCCCAATAATCACATCCTCACCAGAAACTCTAGTGCCCTAAGGAAAATAATAGATTAATTACTTTTAGAAAAGCATTTTTTTTAAAATTTTTTTAAGAACCAGCAAGGCAATGAAGAAAGCAACTTAAATATATACTAACAGGAGGTGCAAGACCATCATCGTCCAATTTATCATAAGAACCATGCCTCATGCCCTGTAAAACAATTACGATCAGTATCCAATATTCTACAGATGCAGCCAATAAACAGAAGCAGTATCCTAAACTCAGCATTACCATAGTATTAGACCTATCCGGACGCCCAAAATCTTCTTTTACAAGAGTCCCCATCTTTTTCTCCTCATCTCTGTAAAACATGAGGAGAAAACATTGAATCATCTCCAAGAGAAAGATAAAAACTACACGAGTCAGATGGATAAAATATTAGACACAAAAATGTCAAAGGAATAAGCTTACCTATACGAACGGAAGAAAAGAGATCTAAAGAATCCACGGTCAATTGACGATTGGTTCATAATAACAGAATCTTCTTGGTTGTAGCCAGAATAGCAAGCAATGGCGACAATAGCATTCTAATGTAGAGTGACCAAAAAAATAAGAAAAGAAAAAGAAGTTAACAACAAATTGTTATATGAACAGAAAAGAAATTAACAATACAAATCTTATACTCACAATGCCAGCTGGAAGCTGTCTGAAGTGGAGGTGTTCCATTGCTCGTGTAGTAACAAGTGGCTTTTGGGGATAATATAGAACATAGGCCAAGGTATCCTGAGCATACAGAAGAATCAGTAATCATGGTAAATCATAAACCATTACATACTGAAAAAAGAAACACCCAATTACATAAAGATGCACCTGATACATACCATTCGAAATTGGTAGTTGGTGACATAGATTCCCATGGCTTGCTTACCCATGGCTGACTGATATGTATTACGGGGCGACTAAATGCAACAACAACAACAAAGTGAGATAGAATCAAGGAATGCATTGTACCAGACAAATCCCAGAAACATGACAAACTTACCTGATTATGGTCAGGAAATGGTATAATTGAAGCGCATACCCCTAAAATCAAGGACGGATGGATCTCACAATGTGTGTAAGTATCAGTATAAGCCTCTTCTGGATGAATCCTTGCTTGTACAAGATCCTGAAACAAAGTGGTGAGAGTTAAAATGTCATTCATTAAGTGAGCTAGTAGATAATACATTGCATTAAGGGATCCTTTAACCGAACAAATCTAATGTACTTACATTGATTGTCATGGAAATCATTGTGGTCTCTTCTTCTTCTGTGTCAATATATTCTATAAATCCCTTTGCTACAAGGTCATGCCAACCACCATCTTCAGGGGATTCCTGAAAGACCAAACAGCACTCAGGTAATTACTGGAAAAGATAAATAGTTAGAATGACAAAAAGCATAGAAACTTCTAACTGGCTCACCCTCTGCTGCAGTGCAAGGATATCTCTCTTCTTTATGAGAAGCCTTTGTTTCTCTACAATAAACAGTGGACGACTGCAACGACCATAATCAGTGTATATCCGCAATTCTTTCAAACGGATATCTCTAACAACCCCAACTTCAGTATTGACATCAACCTGAAAATTAACAGTAATATCAGTATTCTCAGAACCAGGGAGTGTATAAAGATAGAGTGCCTGGAGTACACAATTACGAATCAAGCATAAAGCAAAGTAGTGGGCTTTCACAAAACAATTATAGTAGGAAAATTCTCAAAGCAGAATAAATTTGGTCCCTATATGTCTAGACAGTTGATTTATTCTGAAAGTAGTTTCTTTCCCAACAAAGCCACCAAGGAGTTCAACATATCAAGCCATACATCAAACTGTTCTGAAAACCATTGTGCTACAGTCTGGTCAACCTGAATAGGTCTGATGTGACCCATCAAACAAAGAACTGTAGCAACAGTGATGCAAAGTATGCTCAAAATTTAGAGTGATTTACTGAAATTTACCACACCATTCACATCCCTACAGTTATTTTCTTGTTTATAACCGAATACAACATATCATAAGAAAATTAATCTCGCCCATTAATCAATACTTTATTTTAGCTTCCGATTGTTTTCAACATTAAACCAGACAGACAATTTTGTGATAAAAGAAGAAGCACGACTTTTATAGTCTCACTATCGCACCCTGCCCTGTCCCAACCAATTACCACCCACCCACCCACCCACAAAAAATAACAATAACAAATGTCTACTAACCCGTCTCCTCAATTTTCTCAATGTTTTCACCAACATTTCAGGATCACGATGGATACCGACCCAACAACCATTCACAAATATTTTTGTTGCTTGAGGAATAACTGCCGGAGAAATTTCCTACAACCAAGGAAAAAGTTGAAATAAAGGAAAACGCACAGGTAAATAGAAAAAGGGTATCCGATTCCACTGAACTCAAAAGTATGCACCTCAAAATTCTCCGTTCCCCATTCCTCTAAAAATTCCAAAATTGGATATGCTGCTGATCCAACTGTTATGTACACCATCAATGCAAGATTCTTTACCAAACCACAAGCCTGAATTGACATGAAAAGTGCCCTCATAAGCGCCATGGTAGAAACAAAAGGGGCATGGAAACAACTTACAGGCAGAAGTTCACTTAATATGCAAAAAACTCACTTGTCCTTCAGGTGTTTCAGCTGGGCACATCATTCCCCATTGTGAATTGTGCAACTGCCTAGGTTTGGCCAATTTCCCTGGTACAGGTATGCTCCATATGAAAAATAGGAAAAACAATATTTGATAGGGAAAAAACAAATAAAAAACAAGATGATGCCAAGAGGGAAATTATCTCCAAACCACAACAGATTATCTCAATAGATTCATGCACAAGTAATTTTACCTTCACGGCCTATGGGAGAATTTAATCTTCGCAAATGTGACAATGTGGAGGCATACGTTAGACGGTTTAACACCTGTAAAAGAACCAATGAGATGTAATCATTTCACTGGAAAAATATGATTCAATCAGGGACAAAGTAAATCTTCTAGTATTCACATGGAAAACCTATTATAGTCTCAAACCTGGGAAACTCCAGCCCTTGTACCAGCCGCATTTGCTTGACCCCAGTTTCCAGTAGCAAGTGAGTACTTGAGACCACTGGTTATAGTTTTTGCTTTGATGGCAAATTGCAAGTTAACATCCTTTCCATTGTCAGCACACTATAAAATGCATGAACAATATCAGTAAAACCATTAAAAAAGGGTAACATGAACAAAAACAAAGGTTTATGTAATAGAACCTTTTGCACATAACCTCTCACATCCCTAGTTAACTTTCTAAAAAGCTGCATTCATCCAAAAACCATGAAAGATTAGGAAAACTGACAAACATATGTTATTGTTAGAAGTACAACTTCTATATATACACAAGCAAACAAACCATTCTAAACAACCCTCCGAGTAAAGGACCAGCAAGATCTAGCCTCTTGTTGCCATAATGATCCCTATCGTCTTCAGCCCTCCGGCCAAGTGCACAGAGAAGAAGTCGATGAATAATGTATCTGTAGGCAGCAGCAATAAAATCTTTAGCTATGCATACAACTCAGAAGCAATCACAAAACTAATGCATATAAAATAATCAAGCTTACCCAAAATAGTAAGCTTTCTTTGTTTCACAGAAGTCTCCTGTACCAACATGAGGAAGCATTTCCTTTTGAAGGATCTCTTTGGCATACCTGGATGGAGAATGCACAAAAGATTCACCATGAACAAGGTAGAAATTCACATTAAGACTTTGAAATTCAAACAAAAATTCCAAGATAATACATACTTGATCCTCTTTTCCCTAGTTACACCAACAGTTGCTCCTCTTTTTCCAATATAGTCAAGTGCAACCTGCAGTAGACAACAGAGTAAAGTTACAATTTCAAAACTGGTGCAAATGCTGACACCATTAAAAAAGAAAATTGCAAGCAACAAAACAAGGGTGTTTGATACACATTTCCCCACATAAATGGAAGTGAAACCCAAAAGTTTACAATGAAACTAAAATATCAGAGAAGAAACTAGAACATTTGATAGTGACAAACAAAACTATACAAGACAGTTCAGTACAGACAGCAAAAGAGAGAACATTCCCAGAAGAACAGACCTTATAAGTCAGTCTACAGTGGAAAATCACAAGATCAGTTATTTGTAATAAAAAAAAAAAACACTACCAAAAGCTGACAGAAGACAAGAAACGCAACAAAAAAGTATTTTTAACATCCCGAAGAATTGTTTAGGTGTAAGAAACAGTGAACAAGAAAGACCCATCTTACATTAGATACGACATTAGATGTTTATCCACAGAGAAAGCAAGTATAAAACTTCTCGCTATATGTGTAACAGCAGTCAAATCACAAAATTCTAAAAGAACATTCTTCACAGCAGCAACAAAGATACCTGTTGATTTTGAATGACAAATGCTTCCTCGAGAGAGGGCCGAAGCAATTCCATCATTTGAGTGTCTTGGAAGTCATAACAAATGTGCTCTAAAATATCTTTATCAGCAACAAACCCCAATGCCCGAAACACAATGATGATAGGAATTTCAGTTCGAATATATGGAAGAGTAGCACGAATGTACTGCCCTGAAGAACCCTGCAACAATTAGAGTGGGAAGAAAATCAAGTCAAATATAACGTAAATGGGAGAGAGAAATTACTAATAAACTATTTGATAACTAGAAAACAGGAAAAAAAAAGGATTTAAAAAAAAAAAAAGAAAAGGCATACCCAAACACAACAAGAGTTAACATTACCCCTTTGGCACTTGTCCGAGAAAGCATCCGCACAAACATAGTGCTGGGTGGCCTGTTCTGGGACTCTGCCATAGAGCGAACTTCGGCCACATAGGCATACTTGTTTGGCTGCCTCTTTTTGAACACGTACACATGATTGGTGCTCATCTTCTCCTGAGCAATCAGAACCTTTTCACTTCCATTGATAATAAAATACCCACCTTGATCATATGGGCATTCCCCAAGCTCTGTCAAATCTTTCTCCGAATTTTGATATAGAGTGCAATAACTTGACCGAAGCATTATAGGAACCTAAAAGTACATTAATAAAGCATTAGATTGGACCATGTTTAGTGAAAAACTCATCCATTCATCAAAACTGTAATTCATGTTACACACCTTTCCAATGAAAACTTTGGTGAAATCTTGAGTTTCAGTGACTTCTTCACCATCATGACCTTTCTTTATAACTCTCTTTGTAACATCCACATATAAAGGGGCTGAGTATGTTAGATTCCTCAATCTCGCAGCCTTTGGAAACAATGTTGCAGTTTCTCCATCTGATTCAGTCATCATTGGTTTACTAAGATATATCTGACCAAAACTGATCTTGTAGATGGTCTGCAAGTAAAACCCAACTACAAAGAGTCAGAAATACAATCAGTAAAAATGCTTTCATTTCTAGTTGGAATTCATTTGTATATTCATTTGACAGCACATTTACTTTCAAGCCGGTAGCATGTTAATCCGACACATTTACTGAAGTAAATTCTGTCTCCTTTATGAACATTATGTGGAGATTTTAGGGCTTTTGTAAAAAGCAATTCAAGTGTTAATAAAAATGTTTATGCACCTATCAACAGCTTCTTCTGCAAGCACTCCAAGCATTTTTTTTTCATTAAATATCTCTTTAAGTAATTATAATGATCCCAAAAGTTCTATCCATTTCAACTAAAATCTAAAAACGAAACACAAAAGTTTCTCGCAAGCAGAAACACTTCCAAAAATCAAGTTAACTCACTCTAAAACCTAGAAATTAACATTCTAACCTAAAAAAAAAACATAGCTATATACACGTCTAAGACTGTACGACCTCAGCGAAATCGGACTGATGACCGGGGTTATGTTGAGATTCAGGTCGAATCTCGATATCAGCAGACTCGTCGACAATTTCCTGCATCGTGTTCTGAATGAATTCGTCGAACGAGTCGAGTTGCTGCCGAACCAGTCCTTTCTCTTCAAAATAAGCGGAAATAACAGCCCAGGCGTCCTCCTGACTGATCTCCTCGTCTTCGTCGTTCTCCTCGAGCTGTTGGTCGTACTCAATATCGTCCTCCATTTTTATGGAATTAGCAAATTGAAGTCTAAAAACCTTAAAGGAGAGCGCGCGAGCAAGCTAAAGGGAGAATGGGTTCAGCTTGAGGAGGTCTGGGAACGAAATGAGGGTCTAGGGAGTGAGCCTGCGTTTTATTCCCCGTTTTTGGTTTCGTCAAGGCGGTGGGGTAATCAATCGGGAAACCAGACCGGATACAATTCATTGGGCCTGAGTAAGAAGCCCACTAGATCATTGGGCTCAGCCCAATTAATTGAATTGAGCCTTAGGCTAAGTGCACAATATTTTATATTAAACTTACTTTTAACATCAATATTTACATCTAAACAAGTTGCTTTTGGTAGATTTTATCACAATACATTATATATTACTTCTTCTTGGACTCTAGAGTTTTCTTTTTTTATACCAATGAAAATGATTCTCAACAAGAGACAAAGGCTTACGATCGTATTTTAAAATTTTTATATTATATGTGTAAGTTTTACGTTAATTATTTTAATTTTTATATATTATGTGTTTTACATTTTACGTTATTTATTTTAAATTTTTATTTATATTATAAATTTTACGTTAAATAATATAAAATACATCCCATGTATTTTATGGAAATCCTCATTTAATAGTGGTTTTGCTTATGTAAGGTTTCATGCAAGAGAAATGATGGCATGATAACAATATGACATGTCACATAAAAACTATAGGTAAATAATTCATGACAAAGTTACACTGTAAAAATATAAAAATCATTAGTAAATAATTCATGTGTAAATTATAACTACTCCTTGGCATGGATTAAAAAGAAAAAATTGTGCCTAATTACAATCGACCATGGTTAATTAGTGTGGAAGTTAAGTAATTGACATATAACTACCATCCATCTTCTTCTTGCCCTTTGTTTCCAAACAGCTGCTGCCAAGTGTACCTACCTACTAAACAATTGTATGGAAAGGCAATGAGAAGGAACTTGATCTCCAGGTGGCCAAAAATGGAAAAAGCCGTACATGTTCAGATACATTGGTAGGTGAACAGACTATAGATCATTTCAGCAAATTGTTGCTTCTTCAGGGTTTGAGTGCATGCGTAGTTTATGAAAACAACTTTAGAGTCTTACACGTGTATTAAACTGGCTAATTTTAGATTAGTTGCTTAACTTACAATTACACATGTTGCTTTCTGGCATTGCAAGCACAGCCTTTTGATGCATTCACAGGTGACCAAATCTGATTCTTTTGAGGAACACAAAGGATTCAAGTGCACCGCGCTCCCTGTCTGTTTTCCTAACACACTGCTTTATTATTTTTTACTCTGCCCATCTGTTTTCCAATTTATACTTCTCTTAAGAATCCCATTTCCCTCTTAACTTGTTTCTGATCTTAAACCAAGCTCAATGACTAAGATTAAGAGGATCTTCACCATTCTTCTGAGGCTTCTAGCCTTGGGAGCAACAGTTGCTGCCATTGTTGTCATGGTTACTAGCCATCAATCGGCTGAAGTTTTGAACTTGAAATTCACTGCTAAATATAACAATGAACCTGTATTCATGTAAGTCTTCATTCTCCATCATTTTCATTGTCATGTCATCTTATAAATGGCTAGTTTTGTTCATAGACTTCAATGGTACAGGTTCTTTGTGATAGCAGAAGCAATTGCAGGCGGCTACAGCCTTTTAGTTCTCATTCTCTCTTCCAAAAGTTTGCTTTGGCGATTAATAATCATATCAGATGTGGTAATAACGGCGTTCTAACCCATTTTTCTCCCCTCACCTTCAATTGTTTTTGGTTTAGTTATTGTTATGCTGCTTTGTTTCTCAGGTTATAACGGTGCTTCTAACTTCAAGCATATCGGCAGCATTGGCAATAGCTCATGTGGGGAAGAAAGGCAACAGTCATGCTGGCTGGCTACCAATTTGTGGACAAGTTCCTAAATTCTGCGACCATGTCACTGGAGCTCTGGTTTCTGGTTTTGCTGCGGCAATAATATACTTATTGCTTCTCCTTAATTCTCTTCATGCTGTTCTCATTCCTGTTTTTGCTGTAAACCCTTAAAGAGTTCCCGAGTATATGCAGATTTTGTTCATGTTTTTAAAGCAATTAGCTCCTGTAATACTTCTACCCTCCTTTTTTGTTCTGTATAAACTGAATTTACTAAGTTGTGTAATGATCAATTATAGTTAGCATATCAGGCAGTGTACACTGAATAGCTTGTAGTTAATGGTAACAATGTGGAGAACTGTCTTCAAATTTGATCAGACTGATATCATAAGCGCTTACCGAAAAGTTTTCCAATATGAATTTTTGGGCCCATTCGCTATAAAGTCCATGTGAGGCCCATCAACGAATCTCGTATTCCGGGTTTAGCATATTCTGCAAGACTGCAAGGTGAAGGACAAGATTCACCATGCAAAAATAAATATTTCTGGCCAATCAGTCTCCACCACCCAATGAAATTAGGGGTTTTTTTTTTAATAAATATAGCCCTTTTTTATTTTATATTTACAATCTAAATAAATAATAATTTATATAAAAAACTAAATATTTATCATAATAACTATTTTATTTTTATATATTTTTTATTTTTTTATAAATAAATTTTTTTCTTAATTTTTTTATTAAAATTAATACAATCACAATAAAATTTATTATAACGGTGATAAAATATATAATATTTTAATAAAAAATATTAAAAAAATATAAAAATAAAATAATTATTATAATAAAATTTGATTATTTAAGATAACTTTTATTTAAGATTGTAAATACAAAATGACTTAAAAAATTGATCTTCGCAAAAACATGAAATTACAGGGTCTCCATGGCTAGATTGCCACAGGTAGCTCACATATGTTCGTCTGTACATATCAACCACACATCAGAATCTTTCATAAATCCTCTGTAACTATCACCAACTTGTAAATAAGGACTGGAAAGCAAATAAGCTTCGGACGATGAACACAAAATGCTTTTGAACCCAGTTCTTGAGACGATCGTTTCTGGATTTCTGTCCTTGCTAATCCTCTGTTTTCGAATTTAACTTCTAATTTTGATTCTAAAATATACTTCAACCATCAGACTACTAGAAGTGCAACACTGAGGATTACGTGCTCAAATTCTAGTCCAGACTTATCCGCAACCACAGGTAAGTTTTCTGCTCTCTTCCTTAACGTTAGTCGATTATTTATTTTTCCGGTTCTGGAATAAGAGAATGTGTGATATAAGCTAGTGGGTGATAAATTGACAATAGAATGAAAACTTTCTCTTTGCGTATGTTAAATTCAAAGAGTTTGGAAAACAAATGATGGGTTGAAAGTATTTCTGATATGCGGCAATTGGATAACATGTCTTAATGAAGTAACAGTTATTTTTGGGAAAACTACAAGTACCCATGTGATTTTTCTCTTCCGGGAGCATTTAATTTGGATTCTGCATTACAAGTTGCAGCAAAGTGAAAAGCACGAGATCTGTATGTGAATTTTTGGGCAGCTTTCCGGCTTTAAGACATAGTTGGCTGTCATTATATGTCATATTTTGAGATGAATGTATACGATATGGATATTTTTGCTGAAGCCATTCGGTAATCTTCCTTGTAAGCATTCTACTTTGTTCTAAATCAAAACAAATGTTACCTTCTCACAATTAATGGTCTGCTCTTGCCAACTTTTAAATAATTTTTAGCGACCTTCAATTGTTTGTTTACTCTAAAATGGTATATGTTGTTAAACCAATGGATCATCTAGCAATGTCACACATATAAAATATATTAATGTAAAATGCATACAGTCTTCAGAAAAAGATTTTAGGTACTGAAACTTTTTACATGTTAGTTATACTTGGGATGTGCTATATTGGGTGAAGTTTCAGATTCCCAGTTAAGCATGGGGACTAGCAGGTCTAAAGGTTTCCTTTGAGATAAACTAAGCCGTAAGCAATGGCACACTAGAAGGTTTATCCATTAACTAGCTGTACCATTTTTAAGGTAAATTCCCTTTCAATATTTAGAAACAAATGCATGGTTTCTTCTTGTTTGTTTCATTTTGGGAATGTATTGATGATAAATTTAGAAGAAAGGGATGGTATGTAAAAATTTATTTGTAGGGAAGTAAAAGGTTTCTAGAGTTCTGATGATATGAAATACTATTGAATGACCAAACATGGTTCGGCATAGTATACCGGCAAGAAACAAACCTGGTTATGTTGTAGTCTGCTGATTGACTATTTTGTGAAGTGCTTGAGCATGCTTATTCCAACTTTAAGTTGGTTCTAATAGTGTGTCTACGTCAGAGAAACTTCAGAGTGATGCTTCTGTGACCGGTGGTACCTATGATTTTGGACGAGCGACAACATCTCTCGCTCAGAAGTTGATATCGTCGCCTAAGAAAGTCACTCTTGTGAGGCATGGTCTTAGCTCTTGGAATGATGAGGGTAGAGTTCAGGTTTGTTGCTGCTTATCTTTTATTACCGAATTGTTATATGGGTGTCTGCTTGGGAGAGGCAACTTCAATATTATCACATGGGATATGTGAATAGAATGTCTTAGGTTTAACCTCTGTGTTTTAAACAATCATTTTCATTTAGAGAACAAGAAATTCAAGTTTAATTCTTCTCCACTTCACATCGAATTCTACAACTGTTCTGATGCTAACTTGATTACTTTATGTATATCTGCAGCAAAGTTCAAAATTGTCTGTGCTAACGGAAACTGGAGTGAGGCAAGCTGAGAGGTGTCGGGAAGCCTTAAGAAATATAAGCTCTGATCAATGCTTTTCAAGTCCAATATATCGTACTAAGGTATAGACCACTGTTAATTGCTGCTATTCAATGTTTGGTTTATTTATTTTTACTATGGGTGTTCAATGCAGTCCACTGGTGAAGTTTTATGGCAAGAGAGGGACTAGCCACTAGTTTTCCTTGATTCACTTAAGCAGGCCCATCTGTTTTTCCTTGAAGGAATGAAAAATGGTGCTTCTCCATTTGTTTTATTTGCTTAAGATGTTATATATAAAACTCTTAAAATTTACTCAAACAGCTTTGTTTCACACACACACACACACTTGTGTGTGTGTGTGTGTAGAGAGAGAGAGAGAGAGAGAGAGTATGATATTCATATTACATTACTATGTCTGCAGATAACATGTCTACTTCTTATGAAATTTATCACGTTTATGTTTACTTCATCTCTTTGTCAACTTTAAAACTGACTCTGTCATTACTTGTTCGCTTCAAACTTTGTTGAGTTGATTAATCTGTTGAACTTTAGAAGAGTATATATTTATATATTGCATTTAGTCTGCATACTAAATTGCTTTCAGAATTTGGAGGCAGTGGATGGTAGGCAGAGATATCCGAATGAGTATACAACCTGGAGGGAAGATCCTGCTAATTTTAATGTGAATGGTGTCTACCTGTAAGAAAACCACTAGAGAGGCTTGGAAGGAGATCCTGTTGACACCTGTATGATTTTTTTTCCTCACAATAGATATTTGCGTCTCATATCCAAATGTATTTGTTTAACAATTTCATCCTCATTTACCAGGGAGAAAATTTTTTGGTCGTTACAAATCTATTTTGAGGGCACTGATCTGCACTGCTTTAGGGCTAGACCCAGAGAGGCATTTAATTTTCCCATCAAAATTGTGGTCATGAGTCACAAAGTGATCTTGGATGATTCTTATTATGTACTTAATTTTGATTCTGAATCTCATTTCCTTGACAATTTTTCTAGTTGAAGAAAGATTTCTTATACATATTGTATTCATATGTATTGAATTTTCTTATTCCTCAATTCTTGTATGAAAATGGTTTTGGTCATTGTAAGTGGAATTTGCTTGCTAGGATCATTGTCACCTCTGGCACAGAAGCAGTAACCTAAGAAATACCATCTTAGAATGACAATAACACATTCCTGATGTGTTGCTTTGGAAGTCAGCGCTAGCAATACTCTTGATGCTTCATGTTCCTTGCAATAGATGTCGATAACAGCGGTATATCTGTATTTTTTTCTACCAAAAAGGGGAAGCAATGCTTCAGTCTTTGAATATGACAGCACACATGTACAGTGATTACATGTATGTTTACTGAAATTTTGTGAATGAGATAGTGAGAAAGAGGCCACAGCTTGCTCATACACATTCCAGATACAGCATGCAACATGCATGGGGTAGAATGAAAGGGAAAAAATTTCAGTTCAATTTATTTTCTTGCTCACCAAAATTTTGTCTATTCTGAGTTACATTGATCCAATCTTAAGTTGTAATACACTGTCACACTCTCATAGATTGCTGCAACCATGCACTTCTCAGCGAGGGTTCTAAATCTGCCGAGTTACTATGATCGTAAGCTGCTGACTTACCACATTATCCTTTCAATTCCCAACTCAGCCATTTCATAATTGTTTACAATTGATGTTAAAGTGTTTACTAGCAAGTTGCCATTAGAAGACCGTTAGCAATTTGCTTATTGCCATTACAGTAGACGTTAAAGTTTTTACTAGCAAGTTGCCATTAGAATACTGTTAGCAATTTGCTTATTGATATCTTTAACTTGGTACATAAGTCGGTCGTTTTGGAAGTTTAAAAGGTTCAACTTTCCCTCGCTTTCTCTCACTTTCAATTTTCATGGCAAATTTTCATTTCTATGGAAAACAAACAACGCCATTCTCCAGCCTACCAAGCTATTCTCAGAGCAGGCCCG
This sequence comes from Swietenia macrophylla, assembly GCA_032401905.1. Lineage (NCBI taxonomy): Eukaryota > Viridiplantae > Streptophyta > Magnoliopsida > Sapindales > Meliaceae > Swietenia > Swietenia macrophylla. The sequence continues at coordinate 3,909,466 of CP135572.1, forward strand.
CGCCTGAAACCGCTGCAACAAGTCCACGCCCGCCTCATATTATCGGGATCCAGTCGCAGCCGATCCCTCCTCACGAAGCTCCTCTCTCTGGCTTGCGACGCCGGCTTCATTACCTACGCGCGACGTATCTTCTTTTGCATTTCCAATCCTGATTCCTTCCTCTTCAATACCCTCATCATACGAAACTCCAAGGCAAATTTATCTGCAGATTCTCTTTTATTTTATCGTCGCATGGTTTTATCAAACATTTCACCATCAAATTATACTTTTACGGCCGTGATTAAATCTTGTGCTGATTTATCCGCTTTGAATCTTGGTAAGGTGATTCATAGTCACGTTTTGGTATATGGCTATGATTTGGATTCACATGTTCAGGCAGCGCTTGTTAGTTTCTATGTCAAATCTAATAATTTGTATGTTGCAAGAAAAGTGTTTGATAAAATGCCTGACAAATCTGTTGTTGCTTGGAACTCGATGATTTCGGGCTACGAGCAAAATGGGTTTGCTAAGGAAGCAATTGGGTTGTTTTATTTGATGAGAGATTTGGGTGTAAAACCAGATTCAACTACGTGTGTATGTGTTTTATCGGCTTGTGCTCAGCTGGGGGATATTGGATTAGGGTGTTGGGCACATGAGTATATTGTTGGTCAGGATTTTGATGTGAATGTGGTGCTCGGTACTTCGTTGATAAACATGTATGCTAGGTGTGGGAATGTGAGCAAAGCGCGCGGGGTTTTTGATTTGATGAGGGAATTAAATGTTGTTGCTTGGACTGCAATGATTTCTGGGTACGGGATGCATGGTTATGGTACTGAAGCAGTGAAGCTTTTTTATCAAATGAGAGCTCGTGGTACAATTCCTAACAATGTCACATTTGTTGCTTTGTTGTCAGCGTGTGCTCATGCAGGGCTTGTTCCAGAAGGTCGCCGGGTATTTGCCACCATGACGCAAGAGTATGGGTTGACGCCAGGAGTGGAGCATCATGTCTGCATGGTTGATTTGTTTGGGCGAGCTGGATTACTCAACGAAGCATATAGTTTTATCAAAGAAGTAATCCATGAGAAGCCAGCTCCAGCAGTTTGGACTGCCATGCTTGGAGCTTGTAAGATGCATAAGAATTTTGATCTTGGAGTGGAAGTTGCTGAGCATCTCTTATCTGTTGAACCAGAAAATCCAGGCCATTATGTGATGCTATCAAATATATACGCATTGGCAGGGAGAATGGATCGAGTAGAAATGATCAGAAACAAAATGATTCAAAAAGGCTTGAGGAAACATGTCGGATATAGCACCATAGAGGTTGATCAGAAGAATTACTTATTTAGCACGGGCGACAAGTCCCACCCGAGCACAAATGAAATTTACCGCTATTTAGATGAGTTGATGTCCAGGTGTAGGGAAACTGGTTATGTTCCGGAATCTGAATCGGCGATGCACCAATTGGAAGAGGAGGAAAGGGAGTATGCACTCAGATATCACAGTGAGAAGCTTGCCATTGCATTTGGGTTACTGACAACCAGCCCTGGCATGACTATCAGAATTGTGAAGAACCTTAGAATGTGCGAGGACTGTCATTCAGCAATTAAGTTCATTTCAGTTGTGGCTAACAGAGAAATCATTGTCCGGGATAGGCTCCGTTTCCACCATTTCAAAGGCGGCTCATGTTCTTGTTTAGATTACTGGTAATGGATCATGTTGCTCCATAATTTTTTTCATAATATAATCATAATCAAGAACCCACAAAGATCCTAGAATTCATTGGCAATGCAATTATTATAAAGCTTTCCACCTTTGGAGAGTGCATATATAAAAGGACTATGAACACTCTCTACCATCAATCTTCATTCCTCAGTCACTGAAGAAGGCATATGGCATATGCACTCGGCTATAGATTGGTGAAGACAAAGAAGACAGCCTGCAAACTGAACCCGTGTTACCCAAATCGATACCCATCTGATTGATGCCCAAAAGACAAAGTTAATGAACTCATAACAACCGTTGGTTTCTGCTCAATAGTTCCGTTGCAATTTGCAAAACCATAGATGCTCCAACATTTAGTTAATTGGGTTTTTGACAAAAAATGGGTTTATTTTTAAAGTTCAGTTATAAATTTATTCTAATTTAGAATTTTGTTATATTTAAGATTAAAAATTTAATTTTTAAACGAAATTATTCATGATTTTTGAATTGATGAATTTGTCAAAAAATATTAGTATAAAAGTAATTTTTTATTTTATAAAATTTATCAAAAAAATAACGAATAATATACCGATTTAGAAAGCAAGATTAATTTTATATGGATCTTTTTCGATAAATTTTATGAAAAAAATATTATTCATCAATTCAAAAATTAAGAATAATTTTATTTAAAAATTTAATTTTTTATTTCAAATATAAAAAATTTAAAAATCAACTATAAATGAAAATGAATCTAAAAGTTATGTTATTTTTGTTAAAACCCTAATCAATTCAGTAACTACACATGCTTGAGTCTTAACCTCTAATTTTAGTATTTAATAATCTAGTCAAATTTTATTCTCCGCGACAGCCGTTAGCCAATCACAACTGGCCATGATCGATGCGCTGCTGTTGTCAGAAAACAGAAGGATTTGTCACGTCCAGTTTTTGTTTCTTCACTGAAGGTGGGTTCCATTCCGCCTGGTGACCACTTTCTGCCCGATTGGGCAATGCAGCCATGATACTCTGGAAGTTTATATCAAGTTGCACGCAAGTCTGTGAAAAATATTTGTCAAGTTCAAAATATTCGAAACGTTTCTTCTGTTTTCACATCAACAATGCAATTGAACAAAACGATTTTACTGGCTGGATTATGAATTAATTTACTTCCATATAAGCGGTGGTGAGAGCTGGCTCCTGTTGAATATCATCAACATCCTCAGAATCTTAGCTCAAGTGATAGAAAAGTGTGAAACATTTTTAAGTGAACAGAAATAGAGAAGATTATGCTGCCACACGAGGCATCATTGTCAAACAGATGCTAAAATTTCAAGGCACACCGATCAAACACCATTGTTTCTTCATTATTTTGCATTGTGCAACACATTATATTACAGCAGCACAAGCTTATTCAGCCATTCTTATAATACATGTTTGACAACCATAGAAATAGAACACCAAGGACTGAAGCTTTCGCCAAGCAGGTATTGATATTTTACATATTAATTCACATGATAGGAATGTAGTCATAAGGTACATTTTTGTTTTATTTATTTGAAGCTTTGCAGGACATTCATTTGTCTGGCTCAATAAACTGGCTGCAGTCGATTCCCTTGCCAGAAAATGCCTCCACTAGCTTTGGGAACAACTTGGCAAGCATGATTTTAAACCCTGTAGAACATCCTTTGGAGTTTTCTCCATCTTCTTTGCATTCAAAACCAGATCCTACTGGAGCTCCTACCATGTATGCCTTACAAGCCAATAGAATGTATTTGGAGCGTTGACTGAAATGCTCCTCCACAAGTTCCTTAAAATGCTGCACCAATAAAAAAAAACCAACCATATCTATGAATTTTCCATTCAAAGACCGTAATTTCACAGCCATGGTAAAGACAAATTCCAAATTTAAGACTTTACCTTGGGTGGCTTGTGGAGCAGGTAAAGCATGGACTTGCAGGTGACAAGGAAAGCATTTTCGTTGTAGCTAACTGAATTCTTCTCTCCCTCAGCTCTTCCCAGCTGCTTATCATATCCAGCCTCATTGAAATAAGGCTTCTCATTAAGCACAAGAGCCTGGAGAGAGAGAAGAACTTGAAGAATAGTGGAGTTCCCTGGATTCCATACTTCAGTGCCTGTACCAGTCCAAGTATTTAGGAGACTGAGACACACTTTCCCAGTCTCATACAAGTTAGGATTGACTCGGAGCCCACCCGATATATAGTGTACCAACTGCACAAAAATAATTTTGTTCAGACATAATAGTCATTTGAAGGATTAAATTTGGACAGATGCGTTAGTAAAGAAATAATTTTTTAGTGGTTCAAAACTCATGCACACAGCATGCTTTATCGCATAGAACAATGATAATGAACGAAAAGGCAATATAGTCTTTCACAACAAAGTTGGGCGTAGTCTTAAAGTAGTGATTTATTCAAGCATGAACTCAGTAATAAGCAGAGCAACATTATGTATAAAAACTTACAGGTGGCTCATAAGGATACTCTGGAGGAAGAAAGATATCAAAGAAGAAAAGTCCGTCATGATACGGAGTTCCTGGCGCACCAACAATGACCGCCCGTATGAGATCCATCCTATCCTCATAGATGCGGACATAGATTGTTTCTGTTCAGGTCAACAAAGTCTTATAAGAAACTGCCAGAAAGTGAGTATTTGAAATGTTTTAATATTATATTCAACATTCCAGTTGTTTGTCTCAGCAGTTCACCAATGTAATTAACATATCTGCCTGAACTTTGTTTTTCTCAATATAAAATATCTTTCTTTTTAGTAGTTCTACTATAGCTGCATAACCAAACACTCCATCAATACTAGGGAATCTTCACTTTTCTTCTCCTTTTCCAGTTAGCTAATCACTTTTTCACATTGACTCCACTTTGTTATAACCACCTCCTTATAGAAAAAAGAAAAACAATAGTAAAATGTTGCCGTAATGGTCTTCAATCTTTTTTTCCTAAAGGAATACTTTTACTTTTTCTTTTCTTCATTTTTTTCTCTTTTCTGTATCTTGTCCAGTAGGAAAGAGGATTCTTTATTGAATAAATAGGAGAATTGTTAAAAGAAACAACATGAGGGGGAAATGCTTCTCTCTGCTATGTTATAAGAAGACAAGGCTAAATTTTTAATGAACTATTTTTTCATCTTAAAGCGGCCAAATTGTCAATTCCCCTAGATGAAATCCAATTTTAAGTTGCATCCATCGAAAATGAAAACAAAAAGTTTCAAAGTATAAAAAACACTTAAGAAGCATATACAGAATGACAAAAGTGCTAACCAGGAAGGTTTCCTTCTAGAATGCTCCACTCTTGCTGAACCTTCTTCACCCAAGCTCTTTTTGCCTGTAGGGAAAAAGGAAAATAAAATAAAAAAAAAGAGGATTATCTGGACCATTTCATAGTGTCAACCAGTATGTTTACAGAGATAATTGAATCATGTTTCTGACCTGAGATATTGGTAACCCCTTGCTGGCACCAAGAAAGCGGTGGTCTGAGCAATCACTAACCATATCAAACTGCCTGAAGTTATCTGACTTCTCCAAAGCTGTTGATAATTGAAATTCTTCTTTCTCCTGGTTCTCATCAACTTCCACATTTAAATTTGTCATTCCAGGAGTTGGCAAATCACTTCGATGTGGCTCACAGCAGATATCAGAAGTTTCTACTTCTTTTGGAAGCAAAATCTCAGACTCTTCTGTACTTTCGGTTACATGACCAGATGTCAGTGAGCCCGACTGTGATGTGGAACCAAGGGATCTGAACAGGCTTGTTGCAATGCTTGTGAAAAATCCAATTGCAGCTCGAGGAAGAGAAAAGGAACTTGACTCCCATGGGTACTTTTTGCATACTTCACCAGCACCATCAAAATTCAGCAAATTCTGAGCAGACAAACAGAAGCACCATTCAGCTGGTAAGGAGACAAATTTGAATAACTCAAATTATCTTCTCAACCTGTTTATTCCTAAATTTTCACCAAATCACTGAATTTCTTGCTTAATTTTTATGAGCCTAGTCTCCCCTGACTTTTCTTCTCACCAGACTAAACACTTTTAACTTCAAAAGTGGGACACCATTTTGTAAGACCATGTGCTCATGTGTGCATTTGTGAGTGGGTGAGAGTGTGAGTGAGAAAGAGGGAAGGAGGGAAAAGTTACCGTTCCTCCCTGGCTTGAGTATTGTTCGTAAGATATCACTTGATTCAATTCCTCAACATTATCTATGTGGTGCATGGGAGTTGAAGCTGAACCTTCATATTGATCAATCCCATAAATTTCATTAGGTCCAACCTGTAACAATGCCCAAGTATACTCTTAAGGATGCAGAACCCTAATCAGTACTACCTAATCATGCAGAATCCACAAAAAATTGATCAGAAACTGGTTTATTAAGTATCTGAATAGGATGAATATTGTGAAACTTTTGCCGTTTTACCTAGCACTGCAGCTATCATACAACCTCATATCTATATGGAAAAAAAAATTCAAGTTTAAGTACGCATTTCTGGTTTTCTAGCTGAGATTGAGCCTGCAAGAACAGTTCGCAAACTTTCCTAGCAACTTATCCTGAGGATAAAATGTACACTGCACTGACCCATGACCAGTACAAACTCTCATCACAGCCTCAGTGACTCTCTCATGTATTGAAAAAAGCATAGTCAGTGAAAAACATAGAATATATTCAAGAATAGTCACAGTGACGATGACTAAATATCGCATACCTTGGTCGTAAAACCAGTAGCCCATCTCACCTCCACGGCACCATCTTTAAAGCCTGTAACAATGCCAATGCAAGATTGGTAATGTTTATCAAGGCAATCATTCTGATCCCATCCACAGTTCTCACCTTCCAGAGGAGCCTCTTTACCCATACCAAACTGATTCTGGACCAACTTAAACACTGCATCCCCATAACAGTAGGAGTAGTCAGGATGTTCAACCAGTTCGTAAGCACTCAGAGTTTCCTCTGTCTGGTCTATATCAGAATCAGTTGCTTCATTCATGGCCTTAGTCCATTGCACTGTCACGGTCTTTTCCTTTGCATCCACACCCCGAACAACCCCCCATCTTTCACCATTCAATTTATGTGGATCATCAGAAATGCCCTTTTCCAACACTAACTGCTCAGGCCAAAATTCATGAGAATTTACAACACTAACGGGGAGTAAAGTCTGAGAGTCCAAATCCAATGAGCAGTTACCATCCTGCCACAGGACATCAACCTTGCTCTTTGTTTTCACAATAACAAAAATCTCAGCCAAACTTGAAGTAAGTTTTCTTCTCTTAAGTCCTCTGTCCAATTTCTTGATATCACAAGTAGATGGATTGATAAAAGTTGGCTCCATAATAACCTTGCCATCAGCAGTTGGAAGCATACACCAGTCACCAAGCTGCCAGTTTGCATGGGAAAAACCTGACAGCAAAGTCAAGTTTTTCCAGTTTTGTAGATGAGGTGGAGCAGCTAAATTCAGATCACAACCCATGAGAGCTGAGGCAAGCCAATCAACATACACCAGACCTGCATCTACTTCACAAACGGTACCCTCAACTTGATTTTCCCTCCAAACACCACATAACCATCTAACCGATTTAGAAACATTTGAGGGCTTAACCCTCACTCTCTGTCCTGGATAGAATGGGCACTGTGAATCTTCAAGCAAGTTGGTAAATATGGGTATGAGCTTCTCTTGATCATCAGCAATGACCTCACAGTTTGACCCATCATCAAAAACAACAGAAACAGATTCAACCACTTTATCAACCCTGCCAAGCCATGCACCAAGAACCACATAATCCCCAACTGAAATGGAGCAGATCCTTTGAATATTTTTGGAGTTCACATCTTTTATGATATTTCCATGAATATTCTCCAAATCCACTAGAAGATTGACATTAATCACTCTGCCCATTTGTCCAGATGGGTCTGTTACAGAGCACACAATGTCCCCATGTGTAAATCCCCGGTCAAATGAGAGGAAATCATCTATTTTTCCTATGCTCTCATTCAGGCTTGATAAAATGCTTGTAGCCTGTCCCCCATACAAATAGTCAATTTCCTCTTGCCCCTCACTGCTACCACTGTCACTAGAACTCTCCCACTCAGAGTCACTAAGGAGGACATCCATCATTCAAATGCCTAACAAAAGTGATATTTTTACAATAAATTAGCTTAACATCAATTTGATAATTATCAAGAAGACAAGGTTGCAACAGAGGACACTTAAATTGCATAGTTAATCAGTCAAAAATTCTCACCTCAGTCACTGAACCAGATGGGATCTAAAGTTATATTTTCTGGTATGGAATTTGCTTGTATGCTGTGGTAAATCTTCAAAGAATATAAGAAGAACTGGGGTTCAGCAGGGATAAAACAAAAGCACATATACCTGCATGGAAATTATAATTCTAATGAGAGATAAAACACAGACCAAAAGCAATTACAAACTGCATATCATTATTGAGACACTTAGGGTACTTTAAGCACACAAGCACAAAGCAACAGAACAAAGAGTAGGTATGAAGAGAGGTACCATCAACTTTGCACCCTCTTCAAGAAATTGAATCTTCTAACAGTCCGCCAGTTAAGATCCAAAAGACAATACAGGCAGACAGCTATGATTATCAGTATGATTCTTTGTTAAGACTCTTGAATTGAAGATCTTCCGACTGAGAAGTCAATGCCTCTAACAGGATATTTCGACTCAAAAATTGGAGATCTAATGCCAAAGGAGATTTGCCCCTGAAGGGATAACAGGAGTCAAGCAAAGACTCCCGAAGGGATAACAGGAGCCAACAAGGACTCCTAATGCCAAAGGAGATTTGCCCAACGAATGGACTGAACTTTCTATAGGGTGAAACTTCAAAAGTAGACTTCCCAACAGCAGAAGTATCAAGGAGGTACAACTGTCAGATGAGATTGTTCCAACAGGTTGTAGTGAAACCTGAGTGCCTAAGGAGATCTGCCCTGCAGTAGCAGTGGAGTTCTGAAAAATGATAGATTTCCAATGAAAGATGGTTTCTCCCCAATTAACCACTGACAAGGAAAGTATCAAACCAAAGGAAACCTGAAAAAAATTTGCCAAAGGAGATTTGCCCAACAGAGCCAACCTTACAGATTTAAGAGATTGGTTTCTTACAGAGACCGAAGTTGTATTGCCAAAGGAGATTTGCCCAACAGAGCCAACCTTACAAATTTAAGAGATTGGTTTCTGTAAGAAACCAAAGTTGCATTGCCAAAGGAGATTTGGCCCGAACAGAAACCAGAGATTCTGTCTGTTCAACCACTGCAAATGATCCTGCACAATGAGTTGAACTAAATATCAGTGAGGACCAAAATTCATCACATCTGAGCTGCCCAACAAAAACCAGCCAATATCTAGCAGCTTCTTCCAAATAATCTCGGTCGTTAATACAATCCCTTAAAGAGAGTTATCCCAATAACCACTTTTCTTTTCCAAAAGTCAACTGAGCTCCTTTGATCTGTATAAAATCTGAACCTGCATCAATGATTACATCTTAATATTGCACTAAGACTTTTCGATATCAATAGATAATAGAAAGAGCAAACATGAGAATGCAATTTCAACCACAGAACTTCCTGCAGCCTCTCTTCTGAAAAATATTTTCTTATGAAAACATGAAAGTAATTTTACTTTTAAACTTATTTTGTAAAATTTTCCAGCATATGAAAAAAGCACTTCAAATGAAATTAATATATACAAACTAAAATTATGAATTTAACAAATCATAACCATATCATAAGTCTCCATTAGATAGCACAACAAAATTGAATTTTCTTAAAGCTCCTTCTAGCAAACTTATTCAAGTTGAAAGTCACATCTATGAACAACCACTATGGAAACATGCTAATTTTATGTCCATGGACAATAACAGAACTTTCCTAGCAAAAAACATAGACCGACATAGAGAAACCAGAATTACATGGCGCATCAAAGATTCCAAATGCGTTCGCTATCTCTTTCTATATGAATTTTTCACATACAAACTTCAGTTTCAAAAGACTATGTTTTTCACAACCTCACAGACACAAACACGAATAACCGCACGCAAAACTTGTTCTCCTTGATAAAATTCGAACCCCACCAAAAGTTAACAAAGAGTTTCATCTTTAAGGATTTAACTTCCCAATAATTTCAAGCTAAGGGAAACAGTCCCACAAGGATACAAGATTAACAAAACAAAACAGATGGGAGAGAGAACCACCAACAATAATTAGACCTTATTCACCAACCCCAGAGATAAAAGTGAAATTAAAGAAAAATAAAATATTCAAAAATTAAAAATTGCAGGGAAAAGAACTGTACCACCCGTAGACTCTGGTAATCCCTGGTTCCGCAAAGTGTGCGAGAAACCAGCATAAAATCTACATGAGTTGGTCAAAGGAACTCGACCCAAAACACAAAATAACAGTAAAAAGTCTTTGCCATGATTTTGTCTCTATTTCCTGCACTTTCTTTCCAGCCAAGAAACTGAACGACAGCACGAGAAGAAAAAAAAGTGAGAAATTCAGAGAGGTTCAGAACGTCCTCCCCGAATCCCGCCCATCACGCCATTAACGAACCCTGAAAACATTGCACAGTTCTCCGGTGACTCTCTTCTCTATGTGAAATTTTGAAACGTTGGCTGCAGTGACTTAAGTCTTTTTTTTGAGGGCTTTCGCATCTCGCTTGGATATAACAGACTGTTATGTATTCATTTCCTTCCGGGAAAGAATATAGCAACAGTATTAGACATACACGATTCGGCTACAACAGTTGCGCGCTGAATTGCCCATAGTGCGCTCTCTTCTTCGTCTACAAAGATAGCACGTGGCATGCAACAGAAATCAAATTATTAAAGGAAAACTCCAATAATTTCATCCATGTGTCGACCCATAACCCCAGAAGCAAAATTTTATTTGTATTATTCTCAGGAAATGGGGATGCCACCAACAGCCAATAACAATGGCTTTCAATAAAGGCAGCTGGCCTTCTTATTGTTTAGGGTTTCCTTTTTCTTGTGGGTGTTCAATGTTGGAGATGATTTTCAAACTAATACATGTATGAGTGTGTGTGTGTGTGTTTGTGTATATATATATATGCACACACACAAGTGATGTTGTTCTTGCATTAATGATCATATAATTTCAAGTCAAATATGCATGAATGTACGAGTACATATATCAAAATAAAGTCAAAATCCATATACTCATTAATGGCCAATTTTTGAAATGCATGCATGAATGAATGGCCAAATACGCAAGCCAGTAACATGGGTGCCTGTGACGTCCAATACGCTCCCGACTCTCTGTTTTGTATATTATATATAATATTGCAGCGCGAGTTGAATTAAATAGACACAACCAGTCAACGTATTATTTCGCATTTTAATTTAATTTATATATGTCATTAATAAATGTGTTTTTGTAAAGGGTTACCTGCGCGTCTATAAATAGAAAGTATATAATACCTTTCAAAATAAAACTAAAATATATGAAATTTTTTAATATTTTTATTATTTTTTTGATAGTTTTCAACATTAAATTTTATATTTTCTTATGTCAAATCTTCAATATTTTATATATTTGTAAAAATAAAGTATTAATTTTTTACAAACTTGCAATATTTAAAGATATTCAAGTTTATTTTTATCGGTGCACAATGTAAGTAAATGTAATTATTTATTTTATTTTGAAGTCATATTTATTTAATTCATATGTATCATTATATTGTTGAAAACAAATAATTTTTTCAAAAAAATTATAATTACGTGACTTAAAACATGTTATCCACATGTTTATTTTTTTCTCTATATATTATATTGTATTTGTTTGTTATTATTTGTTTTATCTACGTTAAGATTATTTTCTCCTCTTTACTAACATTGATTTGCAAATTTTTATTTTACCGATCACTCGTCCCACCAACATTCCATTAATGGCATTCACATGTTAGCCAATTGGAGCATAATTTTTTTTTTTTTTTTTTGCCAAATTTGTTCATTAGAAAGAAAGAAGAATATACAAAGACATATCATTTGAGACATGAAATGATGTTATCTTAGATGATCAAATGATATTTGGAACGATGTTAGAGACATGGAAAGCTCAGGACTATAATCGTTTGTTGAATAATAAATTATTTATCACTAATATATAACTAATAAGAATAATTTTTTTTCAATCATATCTTAATTCACGTATCATTGATGACTTTGAAACAATCGACATAAATAATTAATTAAAAATCTTAAAATTTGACTCAAAATTAAAACAATATCCGTGTTTAGATAACATAACTCATCAACATTAGATATAAACAACAAGTTGCTGCTATATTTGTTTGCTTATATAAGAATATGATATCCATATGATGCAAGGTCTGAAAACAAAATGAAATTTTTGGAGCTAGCTTTGCTCATTCGGTAACAAGTACAACAATATAAATAGAATCCCTTACCTTTAAGAACATAAAAGCAGCCAAATCAAAACCGGTTGAGTGGCTTTTAAGCAAGACAGAAGGGCAATAACTAAAGTTCTTTTTTTAGGTAAAATTATTTGAAGGTTGATAAAGTCTAAACAGCACTAACAACACAGTATTTAGCTGGACATTGGGATATAATATATCAAAAGTATTGAGCTGAAAATGACTGATTCCTAACTATCTTTTCCAACTTGTTCAATCTCTAAAGTTGATTTAAACACATTCTTTAAATTATTCTTATTTGATTTCTCTTTTTGGGTGGATTGTAAAGTGCCTGTTCTTGTTGCATACAATTTGTCGTCCATGGGTTTGTTGCCCTGAATGTAATCCTGATGGCTTCATTCCTGTGAGTGTGACCCCATGAAAATTACAAGGAAATTTCATGCACTAGACAGGTACAGATCATATGCAGAAATATATGCAAGGTTGATAAACACAATGTCACTAAACGAAACATAAACCCTTCTGTTCTGTACTACTGCACAGATTCAAACTATGCAACTATTCGACAGAACCCAACTGACCCCATCTCTTGTTCCAGCCGAATAATTTACTTGTTGCTCGATCTCCATGTTTGTATTGTATGAAGATTGTCAAATGGTAAGGAGAGAGCATGAATAGAATATGGAAACTCTTGCGCCATTAAGTTTATTGTATTATTGACAACTATTCCCTATTGCATTATTGGTCATGGTGGAACAGGAGAATGCTTGCACTTGACGAGTTAGGTTGGCCAAGTTGCAGCCAAATTTTAGGTCATTTTGTCGTAGTAACAGTAGTGGTATATATTATATTGTTGCTTTTAAGATATTCCAGGCCAAAAGTCCTTCTGCAGGATTGATTAAGGACTCACTCATTCAGCAACAAGTAGAAATATTATATTGCAGATAATTTTTAACCTATGTTTAGATGAGCTATTCAAGCTCACAGTAGAACTCGATGTAGAAAGAGTATATAAGATACCTGTCAAGAAAAGATATAGCTAACAAAGGCTTTTAAGTCACAGACATTTATGATTACTAAGCATGATAATGAGTGGCTGTAAAACAAGCAGCGTTACAAAAGCCCTTCTTAATTGGGAGCAGCAGCTTAACCGATGAATATGGAACTGGGAATGAATATTATCGACCGCGGTAAGGCAAACACCTATTAGTGGAAGGATCGCTCTCTTGATTCAAAAAATTGGACTCGTGCATCACATTTTAAGCTGTGTTAACAAAATCAAACAAAGCTGCTTTTCCAATCATGCTTATTATGACCCAGCTGGTGTTCTTTCCTTTCATGGGTAGCAGTTTTTCAACTGTGTGCGCCGTAATTCTTGCTCGTCAACTCCTTATCGCGTCAAACATGCCCCATGACAGTCCTTTATCATCTAGAAAATTTTATTTTCCTTGGAAAAGAAGTGGGAAGAATATATATTGCTTCATAGAAGAAGAAAGTATAGTACTAGAATGCTGTGAACATGAAAACTAAGTACAACTTCATAGAATCTTAACCACTCTTGATTTCACAATCAGCCAATGTTTGTTGATTACTCAATTTGGAGATATATTAATCTAAATTCAATATATCACAAGTGACTCTAGGACAAATAATACAGGTGGTTAGCTAAGATTTTTAAAATTTGAATTTTTTTTTAGTTTGATATTAGACTTGTTGACACTACAAGATCTCGCTCAAAATCTTCAAAACTCACAAAAACTTAAAATTCCCTAAATTTATCAGTGAAAAATTAAGAAACTAAATCAGAAATACAAATCCTCTCTCATTCAAGTAGTGCTCGAGCCTGTGGATTGCCAATTTCAAAAGAGAATAGTAGAAGAGAAAGAGGAAATGCACACAGAGGAAATACACACTTAAGCATTATCTTTGTTAAATTCGAAAAGGTTGGCACATAATTATCGAAAACTATTACCAATTAATCATATGAAGTTAATGGCATCATAATCCACTAACAAAGTAAAGTGCTTGGGGGGTATAGTATAGAACTATAGATACTCATATATAGAAACCTAATGGAGTTCTAACGAGTATTATTTAAGATCATTGCCTCTTTTCATTACCTCACTGCATTGTATATAATTAATCAATAATTCCTAGTTATAAAAAGAATACCTTAGAGCTTGAGTTACATGAGTAGGAACCAACCCATTACCAATCTCAACTTCAAAGATTCAAAACTTCAACATAATTCCTAATTAAGATTGATCAATTTTTTAAAGATAGTATAGTAAAATTAAGTGTAGTTTGAGTTTTGAGAGATCTCCAAGAATTTTTAAAATATAGCACTTATCAAGTTTAATATTAAGTTTTAAAAAATAATAGTTTAATAATATATGTCTTTGTAACCGTCACAACCATTACTGAGTAAAATAAAAAAATTAATATTTACAAATACATCTTATATTATTCCCTTGTTTGAGGGAAATTTAATAAAAAGAAAAGCCTTGGAAAGGGGGGTACACATCGTATGAACAATCGGTGGCCGCACGATTTAGAATAATTTAAACAGTGGGAAATAAGCGAAAAAGAAATTAAAACATGAATAGATCCGAAGGATTTAGTTGAGGCCTAGACCTAGGTGTGGTGGAGAAACTATCCTGACAATGAATTCCATTAGCATAATCATATTTTAATGCAGTAGTGGGAGCAGTGGAAGTGCTTTTTGAAAGTGCCCAAGTATTTGTATTTTTAGTTTGTAGCTCGTAGGTGGCAAAGAAAGTGATTCCACTAAAAAGCACTTCATTCAAAGAGTGGGATATTCTTCAAAAAAAAAAAAAACACAACAACAAAAACAAAAACTCAACTCCTTGACCCTTCTTCCATCCCACCAAGCCTAGTTAGATAAACATCTAAGCAGAAAAATGAAATTTCAGTTGCATATGAACAAGTTCCACCTGTCTTTGATCATTTTATTTTGCTCAATTTTCCTTTACCATTATATGTAACAATATTTTCATTTATTTTAAAATTCGACCATTTTTGTTCTTAATTGTCTTTATAAACCACATGATAATTTAATATTAATGTGAAAAAAAAATTCATGGTAGTGGATTCTAAGAGTAAACATAGGTTACCTGTCATGCACAGAAATGCCTGGATGATTTGAGGATGGTGAGGGCACATAACCAATAAAGTGGGTGGGACAAATACACAACTATAATTGTAATGGTTTAAACACCGAAAGTGAGGAATTTGGCTCTATCCAGAAGTTTGGGTCAACCAAAGAGATATATACATGCATATATGCGTCAGGTTTATTAATAATTTTGCTGGCTACACTGCTGATAGTAGGAGATGATGCAGCTGATGGAATGTTATGCCATTTGGCTGTGCTTATTCCATTCTGTTTTATACAATCATGTCGAAGACTATCAAGATTGAAGAGAGTGACCTAGTGTTGTCTTTGCCATAATCACTGCTCTGTAACCCCAGCCAAGCCAGAACATTGATGGAGACATTCTAGTTTTCTTATACCAAAATAGCGGACTTTCATGAGATTACTCAAAAAAGTTTTCTAGTTAACAAGAATTCATATTACATGTTGCTAAGAGAATGTAGGATTTGATCCTAACCAAACTGGCAGTATGTTTGAAATGGTGGTACTAGATGTCAAATATAAATAAAAATGTTGAGTTGGGCAGAAGCAACAGGAACAGCAACAACATATAATCAATCGAAACCTGGATTATGTTTCTATGTAGAAAATTTTGTTTGTAATACTGAAATTTCATGGATTGGGAATGCTAAATACAAATAAAATAACAAGAACTACAAAGGAAACAAAAATTTAGCAGAGGGAAGCAATATCTCCAATGTAACCAAACCCACAACAGAAATTTGATTGGATTTGAGGCTTCTGCCTAATATGACATCCAAAATGTACATTGGCCCAATCAAGGATGAGATCATGCTGATCGTATTGTACGAGAAGGCCATAACTCAGTAGTTCTAAGCATGGAGGTGTGCTATTACTGGTACATACTCATAGCAAAAATCCTTCCTAAGCAGCCGTTGCAACCTTTACCGGTTTCTCAATTCCTTCAATATCAACTATTCTCAGCTTAGTCAGTTCCTGAATAAAGATGAGTCCATGTGTCAAGAAAAAAGAAAACACTAATCAACATGTACATAAAAAACACACACATCTTTAGACAGACCTGACGATGTCCTTTAGTACGGCGATAATTCTTTCTTCTTTTTTTCTTGAAAATAATTACCTTTGCATCTAATGCCTGAGGAGAAAAGGAAAAGAAGATATTCTGATCAAACAAGTGCCCACAATCATCTACATTACAATGATAAAATGTGCATGAATATGATGCTTAGGTCAATGTAATTTGTTAAAAGACACATGTGCAGGGCTTCAGGATTCTGCATTCTTTCTAACTAAAACAAACTCCATGAAGGCCACACTAGCAACTAATAGTCAACTCCTAATCAGGATAATAGCACCCCCACAACCAGTGGATCTACCATTGAAAGAAGCCGTTTAGGTTATGATGTGGAGAAGTGAGCTCAGGGAACACCATGAATCAGCATGCAAGAAAAACATAACCGGTCTTGCATTACCGATTGAACTCATTTCTATTAGGTAGCAGCTTCCTGAGGTCAAATCTAGACACACCCACAAATCTATTTTCTGCACAAGAAAACTTCTTGGGCTACCTTTAATTTTTAAAACCTCAACTAAATTCAACAACTCTTGAGGTCTTTGTAATGGCTTTTGAAGCCCATTCACACAATCTTAATCAGCTCAAACTCAATCTTTCACTTCTTTGATGAATTTTTAATTTGCAACTGAAAATTACCTTCACCTTGTTTATTCTTAACTATATAAAAATTCCGCTATGATTTATCAAGGCTAAAATTATTACAATCCAATTTATCAAAATAACTTGATGCAGCTGACAGCCATTCATGAGAAACAGGGCTTTACTACAGCTACTTGATTGTGCACTACTCCATGAAGTGGCTAGTTTCATTCTTATCTCATAATTTCTTCCCCACCATTGATCTAGGCTCTTTTTTCTTTTCCTTTGCCAAATAGGAAATTAGAATTTTAGTGTATCTTTGACAGTAAAGCAAAGCATAAGTTTCATATCATCTCTGAAGCTATATTAATTCTCTCTTGTTTTCTCCCCTTTCTTACAATTTGTGGACATTCTGGACAAATTATCCACAGCTATCTCTTTAAAGCTAATTTAACCCACTGGATAATTTCAATGAGTCTTGGAAAAAGAGTTAATGAAATCTCTTTAATTAGTTTAATTAAACCATAACTCATCACTTTTGAGATTCAATTATTGGGAAAAACTTTCTCCGGAAAGGTTATAACACCATCAAAAACATATGCAGAGGGGGAAAGAAGGGATGTGTGGTGGAGGGTTGGGTGGGTGCACACTTACATGCTCCTCAACAACTGCATGAACAGCCGCATCTGGTAATATTGGCCGACCGATGATTGTTTGACTTTGTGAACCCAACATGAGAACCTTGTTCAAAATCAACTGCAACAGAAACAATCATGGAAATAACAACTTAAAATCAGTTAAATGATAAATACAAAAATAACATATAATCTTCTTACTTTTCTTAGGCATATAGGCTGCATATAGGCTACATAACTCATTCACAAACAACATATTACAATAATGATAACACTCAAGGTTTTCAAGTGATTCCCAATGCAATCTTTGCCCCCAACCAGGTAATCTTCCGAATAGAGCATGCCTACATGCATACAATAATTAAAACCAGGTACAAAGTCCAACAGCATGGGGATGTACAGAAGAAAGAAATTCACAACAGGTTTAGATATAAGCTCAGTTCAACGTAGCTTTAATAGATAATCCTATTCTCACTGCAACTCAAAACAACAACATTCTAGTCCCTAGTGACCAAGTCCTATGTATCTGCATCTAGCAACACCAATGGTATTCCACAATGAGGTTCCTTCTAGATTATACTTTCTAACAAATCAAAAAGAATGTAGTTTCACCTCCGCCACTTCAACTTGGATCAATGTTCACCTTGTCCATGCACTGATCTCACTTTGAATATGAGAATAAGCCATTGGATATTGCAAACTATTATAGCATCAAAAAAGGTCCAGTATTCTAGTTAAGATCAAAATACCAAAAATAACTTGATGATTTGTGGTTTGAACGATAATAGCAGTATCTGTGCATTGTACAAGCGTAAACAAGCAAATTCAAAAGCTACCCACCTTGTCATTCACTTCACAGAACTTCAATCTCTCAGTGAAAATCGAATCCCCATTGCTCACCTTAAACTGATGCGACCCAATCTAAAGAAAGTGTAAAAAGAAAAAAAAAATTCCCATAAACATTAAGACATACAAAGGAAAATTAAAAATTTTACAAAATATCACCTGAACAACAGCAAAAACCGGTTCATATCGTTTAAAAACCCGATCCGACTTCTTCAGCGGAGCAGCCACTTTGTACCCAATCTCCGCAGCCTCCGCTTCCTTCTCTTCCAACGAATACTCCCTTCCCAAATCCGGCACCACGTCGTCAATCTCCTCTCCGTCGGAGCTCTCTTGAGCCATCTCTTCGCCGTCACTATTGTTCGATGAGAAATGCCGATAGTGGGACCAGTAAGTGGACCAAGTGGGTGCAAGCATAGACGAAATGTGGGACTGGTGTTGGTTCGATGTTAGCGTCTTAAGAGAGACCTGCGTAGAGAGAGGAAGTGGCGGCTGAGTTTTTGGGGAGATAAGAGCCGTGACGTGGCGACTTAACGCGCGGAAGCACCGTCGGTGAGCCATGACTTGGTGGTGATCCTCGCGGCCTTTGGTTCCCTAGGGTTTTATTCAGAAAAGCATCAACGTGGAGGTGGGGATTTTACTGTTTCGTTGCACGTGCCTGTGTTTTCGGGCAGGTATTTGGCACTGCCAAATTCTTGAAAATCTATTGACACGTGCTCTATTTTAAACTAAACAGCCGTTAACTTGACTTCAATAACTCGACATGCCTACTGCAAATTAATGAGAGACCAATTTGCCTTGTATTTGAATCTCATACTGTAAGAGACAACAGGAAAACACTAGTAAAATCCTTAAGGTGATTGTCTGTTAAACTCTTGGAGCAATACACAACAATGGCAGAAACCGGGAAAATTTTAGGGTCATGCATTCTTGCTCAGAGTTAAGGTTGTCTCTTCTGCCCTCTCACTTTCTTCATCAGGCAAGAGGAGTAATGCGGCGAAGATAGGTGGTGAGATGCTGTGAGAGAGAACATTTCCCTTCAAACCCAGAGCAATCGAGCTGAGTCTTCCACCGGTGGATTCAAATTTGGCTTCAAAGCAGGTTCTCATGCTTCCAGTTGACGCAACCTCCAACTGGCATTGGCAGCTCGGCAAAGCACACGTTTGCTGCAATGTACAGGTGTCCGGAAACAGGTTCATTACTGGTAATGCAAATTCATTTGCGTTACTATTAATCTATGCATCAACGTATACGATTGCCTGAATGCATGAAATAAGTATATATATCGGATGCTTTGTTATAATCATTTATAAAGCACGGACAAAATTATAAAGATTAAGTAGTAGACAGGTTGCAAATTCATGCCTGCATGGAGCCATTCATTATAGCTGCTCATCGGCAACTCATTATAAGCACCAAAAGAATCTACAAACTTCTTGATCCTCACATGTGAAGCACCCTGCAGATAAATGCAATGGTTCATGCTTCTCTCATCAATGCAGGAGGCATACTAGAATCCTTCTTTGCCACTGAAAAATATGGTATGGATTTCTCCTCCTTTGCTTACAAAGATTGGTGGGGTGGGGTTTTGTAAAGGGTCCAAACTGGTTAGCATTGATACTTGAATAAGCAAGCAATGAATTTTTCCTCCATCAGATTACTGCTTGCCGAGAATATGTGGAAAAAAGTTGATATTTAAAGATAAAAGATTTTTAGGTTTGCAACCCAACTAAAAGTTTTTGTTTCTACCACATTTTTTTAACTCTCCAAAAGTTAAAATTTGATCATTTTTAATCTTTTTTTGTCCCATCATCATCTTACATAATTGGGACCTCCTAATTAGGAAAAACCTAACTATAGCTTCCCAACCTCTCCTCACCACCTCTCCAAAAAAAAAAAAAATGTGGGCCAGCGGGGTTGGGTGTATTCACCATATTTAACCAAGGAGACTAGTCTAGTCTAAACCACTCATAAGTCATCTGCATTTAGTTGGCAGTGACATCAATGTGTCCAACATATTGATCCCAAATCAGAAAAATATAGTTTTGATCCAAGGTTTATAAAGCTAGGTAAGTGGAAAAACCTAACAGAGTAGACTCTGTGGGAAATTTGATCAAATGATCAGAAATAAGAACGACAATTTTTCAAAAAGTTTAAGCACAATTTTTAGCCCATTTATAGTTACAAGGGTTGCTTTATATCATAAGAAGAATTTTCTCTTATCTCTTAAACCTAGTTCATAGCTAGACAGATTAGACAAAGATGAATAATTACCTGAGTCTAGATGCACCCTCTCCACCTCAGCCATGTGAGAGAACATCAGCTGCAAAAACTCATGGATGTCCCAAAACAAAATAACATAGCAGCTAAATTATAATATATTTGGAGGGTTTTTGTTCCTTACTAGTCAAGTAGGGCGCTATTCAATGAAGAAAACAGACTTTAGGAAAATGTTTCAGGTAGTTCAGTTGGTTATATATTTATTCATATACACAATAAACATAAAGGAGATATTGACACAAAGTTTAAGAGCAAAAACAACCTTTCAGAGTCATTGTATGATCGGAATCTTAATGAGAGAGGATTCCACTGAAAATAAAACAATGGACAAAAAAAAAGTTTTCCACGCATAAGACAAATTGCTGTTGAGCACAGGAAGAATTATAGTTAAAAAAATGTAGAAAATAAAGTATTAAAAAGTTAAGGGGTGAGTGGGTGTGCGTGTATGTTGGCATTCTGGCAAGACTTACCCCTGTATGGGCAAATTACTAATAAACAAGAAAAAAATGGTTGACTTGGCAAGTCAAGGTTTTTAAGCTGAAACTGAAACAAAAATAATGGAGAATCAATTCCCCATTTTTAGAACACAAGGAAAACCATCTTACTTTAGAAGGATACATTTGTTAGTACTAATATGAGTATTACAAATACCAAATGCAAGGAATCATGTCATTTACAACAAGAAGAGATTGCCAATTCCGTGTACGTAGCAAGAAAGAACAAAAATACCAAAAAGGATACTTACACTGTGTACATAAAATTTATAAAAGCAACAGCTGGTGGAACATTCATGATAGAAACAAGATCTTCTTTTTCTTAAAATATACGTCCCAGAAATCCCCCGAAACATGAGTTTGAAACAAGATCATTTAAAAAGCTCTAATTACCATGAATCTAGTATCTGATCAGAAATATGGTAGTAGCTTTGTTTGGTTACAAGTTCTTGAATAGATGAATGGAAAAAGAAAATACAGAAACTAAAGGAAAGGTAAGGAATTACCCAATGAAAACATATAATTGGCGTTCCTTGGAGACACAGGAAACTCTGTCTTGAAGAAAGTTCTACAGCTTGAACCCAGGGTTGCCACATGCTTCTTAACCTCTACAATCTATCTTAAAGATGCATGTCTGCGATTTCTCAACTTCATGCCCTTCAATAAAAAAACTCATCTTCCATATATAAATCCAAATAAAAGTTTCACAATACAACCATCCTCCAACCATGTTTGCCAACGTCATCTAAGCAAGAAATCGATTCCCTGTTTTTCCCACCTTATAGGAAAGACATGCAATGAATGCAGTGACTTTATAACAATTAGAATATTTAGTTTTCAAGAAGAAATGCTCTGCTCAATTCTACTCGAACTTCACCATCATCACAATGAAAATAACATAAGCAATCCATGTTGATTCTACACAAGTTCCCCATTGCTTACACTAAATTTTCATTTGCATCAGTATTCAGTTTTTTACATATCTACCTCTAAATTATTCCACACATATTTTGTTCAGATTCAAACTAAAATCAAAAATCACCAAAAGATCAAACAACTTGTTTTTACTCATTTGCACATTCAGAAAAGCATAATCACATTATAGTTATAGAATTCATAATATCATATTCACTGCCTTCAAATTCCATATTCAAAGTTGGAACGAAAATGAAAAGAACATGTGCTTCATAATTCATTTCACAGTAAAAGAACTTAAATTAAATCACCATCGCATTTAAAATCAAATTCTAAATATCCACATATATATATATATATATATAAAATCACAAAGAAAAAAAGGAAGAAGCAGGTGTAATATATATAATAAAACAAGAATCAGCAATAACATGTTTAGGCCCTTCATCGTTCATTTCATTTTCTTTTTACATCATTGAAGTGAACCCATCTAATGTACCAAAAAAGATCCTGTCCTCTGCACCATTTATCAACAACACCTACGTCGCAAACTCCAATTTCATAATATACTTGTAAATCACGTCATAAATTTTAGGAAAGGTAACACTTAAATCAATCGTACTTTTCTCTCCAAGAATACACAAGAAAGAATACCCACGAGAGAGCCAATACAACATCGCCAACCGTCTTCCTAAACCAATCCCAAGCCAAATATTCAACCCTCCTCTCGAAGTAAACCCTCCACAACGCCATGACGATAAGCAAAACGACACACCCCTTAGAGAAAAAAGACTGAAACTCTCTATCCTTAACGAAAGACACCATGAACAGTAAAAACCCAATTGCGAACAGAAGCAGACCCGAAAAGGAATCAGATGTCCGGATTAAGAGCTGGTCGTGCGGGTTCGACCCGAGCAGCTTGGTGGCTGTTTCGACCCCGTGCGTTAACGTGTAGACTTCCTTCATTTGAAACATCATTAGTCCCCCGCTCGCAAGCGCGATGACAGAGTGGAGAAGACAGATCAAGGAAAAAGCTCCAGATGACGACATTAGCGGTGGGTTTTGGTCGGACAGTGATTAACGGTTCAGAGGCATAGGCATGGTTGTGCCGGAGCTGGATGGCTTTGTGAAGATCAAAAGAAGATGACCGAAGAGTAACTCATATATTCCATTTTTTGTTAATTTTATATTAATAAATCGTAGAAAATGAAGATTCTGTGAGTTTGAAGTTTTGCCAGAGATTCGGCTAGCGAAGACAAGGGCCCAAGGGGACCACGAAAGACATGGGATTGAATAGATTGTCGTTCTTCTTGGACACGTGTCCTAATTTAGAAGCACCTGCACCGCGCATCTTGTATTCTCGAGATATCTGACGTGGAGAGAAAGATTTAGGTAAACAATGCTACCGTCTTAACACGTGTTGATGCGATAAAATTTTTTCGGTTAATAAAATAAAAATTTTAAAAATAATTTTATTATTTAATTAATATAATAAAATTTTAGTAATGGTACCGTACTCAAAAGCAGAGGTTATGATGGACTACTAATTGGGTCATCTAAAATTTTAACTTATTTTTAAGTTAAATAAAAATTATAATTTGAAAATTTATCTATTTAAAAAAATAAATATTTAATTAAAATATT